>MQRK01234462.1:0-22029 GCA_001938485.1 Girardia tigrina
TAAAAAATTATCAATTTAGAACGATGTCGAATGACGAGAGTTTCGCTGAGAGTTGTCCAAGACAATTCTGATTGTAATGAAAATAAAAGTTTGAAAAGCCATGTTGGTGTTCTTAATAAGCGGTATATAAACGAAAAGAATATTTGTTCTAGTCTTCTTGGTATGTTTTTAAATACATAAATTGAGTATCATCATTAATTTATACAAATTATAGCAAAACATGTAGACACACTTTGCAAAAACAGATTTCCTTTTACAATATAATTAAGAAGAGGGACTTTGATAAAATAAAGGACAATAGTTTTAATAACAACGATAATAGCTAGGAGTATTTCGGATATTTAACGAGGCAATTTACTTAAAACAACATCGTTTCGTTGATTTCTTTTGGGAATATCTTTCAGCTTTGTAATAATATGCCATAGAGGCATATTTTCGTTGTACTTTCAGTAAGGACTCCTTGAAAACAGATATAAAGTAATAAGGATTACAAAGAAGTTGTAAATGTCTAAAGGATTACAAATATTAAGAGTCATTTAATATATTGAATAACGAATTTTGTAAAACATTTTATAGATCATTAAGAAATCGTTTTTTGAAAAAAAATTCAACAAAACGAGATTGTACTTTGAATCATGACTCTAAGCAATAATTATAAATTTAGTAATACCATTATTTTCAACAAAGGGAAAGGGGACTTGTTTGGACATTAATTGGTGGTTTAAGGGATTAAATCACTTAATCAACCAATATCATAATTACTTTCTAAAAATAATTTATTGCAATTTGTGTAAATCTGAGCTTTAAATATGTACACAAATAAAATGTGAAATTTTTCTTTCAGAGAAACTTGTTTATAAACTTACAAAACATTTTGGAAGATTGTACAATGATAACTAATTCATTTATTTACTTATAAATCGTCAGTTAAGTATTTCTGATATTCTATTTTTATTCATAATCCTAAGAGGTAAGTCTACTTAAGTCTCTCGAAATTGCTGATGGCTAATAACAATTATTGAAATAATAAAACAGTTACTAGGAATCATTTATTATAAAAGACAAAGACATAAAGTTAATGTAATAATGTAAACAAAAATATTCAAATAAGGTCACTTTACTTCATATCAAATATTTTTTCCATTTTCTTTCGACATACTTATTTTATATTTTACTTTATATTTTACTTTCAATATAAGTATATATGAATATATTTAAAGTTAAATTATAATTTAAATAAATATAAATTAAAAAATAATTTCGTTCGCAGGCAATTTACGACCGTCTTTTCTCATGGATTTTTTCAAAAATTAACGACATAATAAAAATATCAAATAATTATTCTAAAGGCAAAGATTCTTCAAAACAGAATAATTATTCAGTAATCGGAGTGTTGGATATTTATGGCTTTGAAATATTTGATAGCAACAGGTTGTACCCAATATTTTTATGATTATGATAATAAAATTTACTCTATTCTGCAAACAGTTTCGAACAATTTTGTATTAATTATTGTAACGAGAAATTGCAACAACTGTTCATTCAGTTGGTATTGAAGCAAGAACAAGAAGAATATTTAAGAGAGGGTATCAAATGGACAAATGTAAGGAATAATATTTTAGCGGGGAAGTTTATACTAAGTCTCTGTTTAAGGTGGAATATTTCAATAATCAAGAGATTTGCGATCTTGTTGAGGTTCCTAGGCAGGGTATATTTTCGATGCTCGACGACAATTGCATAAAGCCGGGCAAGATTACCGATCAAGTAAAATTTGTATAAATCAATTCTAATAAAATTAATATGAATTTTCAGATGTTTTTGGACGATCTTGACAAAAATCTGAAAGATCACAAATATTACAAAAGTAGAAAAGTAAAGATCTAATTATTATTATTACTAAATTATTTTTTTACTATCAGTCTCAAATCTTTTTTAAATATGATTATATCATTTTTTAAATGGCTACAAAATTTTGAAAAAGACTTGAAAGATGTTGAATGAAACGTTACATCATTATATTAATTACCATCATTAATAAAATTTATTTTTGAAATCCAAGTTTTTTTCTAAAATTTTCTTTTAACTCTGTGTTGAGCATATTTTTTAATAGTGATTTTGATTTACATTGTTCTTTAAAGTGAACTACGTAGTAGCAAATAAAACTAATGAAGGTCATATGAAATTTATGTATGGACCTGGAATTCCTAAGCATTCAAGATCAAACAGCTTTCTTGGTGTAAGTTTCATATTTTAATCTGGACTTAAAATTGTTGGTACTGGATAAAAAGATGAAAATATAATATGAAATAATAATTTTTGAAAGAAAGTTTAATGAAAGGAGATTTATTAATATACTAAAATAATGAAGGTAACTGCTTTATAGAAAAAATCAAAATTGGTAATAACAAAGATTTTTTAAACTAAACATTTAAATCAAAAAAGTCATTTAAGTTCATTAAACAAATGAAAATTATTTTTAACAATAATTGAAGTGTTGAGAAATCACGATTAAAATCATTTAACTTGCTATCATGCAATACTCCAGCTTCAAATAGCCATTTTATCCACTAAAACAAATTCGTGCACATTGTTGCTATATAAATCAACTTCAACTTTAACTTTATTCAATTCAATTATATTACTTTACTCCAACTAAACAAAAGCTTCATCCAACTCATATATATTAGAAATGAACACAAACCCTTCAATAACAGTTATTATCAATAAAAAAATTAGCACAAAGCTTATTAAAAACAAAAGTTCAATCCGAGTGATACAACAAAGAAGTTAACGTACAAGGAAAGGTCCCCAAATGCCGCATGCAAATCGAACCTCCACTATTTTTTAGTTGTTTTTTGACCCAATGAAAATAATCGGTATGATTTTTTTTTCAAATAGCCCCCTGGAAGCTGGCCCCATGACACCATAGTTCAGTATTTAGGCTTTAAATTTAAAAAATATTACATTCTTAATGTTAAGAACATTGAGACAACTATCATTAGAATTTTTACTATTATCACATTTTGATTCATTACAACTTTTGGAAGATATTTCACCGTTTGATATCGTTCTAATTGGTTTTGTTATTTCTATTTTTAATCATGATTATTCGAACAATTTTTCTAAATTATTTTTTAAAATATTTAATTTCTAAAAATATTAATTAAAAATAATAATTTTAACCATTTCTTTATAAAAACTCACAATAATAAAAAAATTTTAAAATTATTAAAAATGAATTTAATTTAACTCTAATTAAATGCTTTTCTTTTAGTTTTTTTTATAAAAAATTAAACTTAATTTTTATTTTAATTTTAAAACAAAAACTTATCAAATTATTATTTTAATTATGTTCGAATAGTTAATCAATTTAAATATAAAAATACCAATTTCCATCTGGATGGAAGAATCACCATTTTAAGTTTAACATACTCAAATCAACATACAACATCAATACATTCACACATTCATACAATTTAAAATATTCCTCACAGTTAAATTTTATGTTTTAACATGGTAAAAATTGATAGTGGAGAATCTTTGAACCCCATAGATGCAAACTAGACATCATTAAAAATGTTTAAATAGCTCTCGACGGTTTCAGCACATAAAAGATCTACCCAGTCCATAAAAATATTTTATACATGTGAGAAATATTTTTGAATGGTGTTTATTGTATGTTGTTTGATATGTTGTTTTAGGATTGTGTTTCTCGCACCCAGATGGAAGATTGATATTTTAGATATTTTAAAAAGTCGAATTATCTAATCACTTTTAAAATTTAAATACTAACTTTAAAATTAAATTAATATATCATAAATAATATTTAAAATATTTTTTGAAATAATTAAAATTATTTTGTAATTAAATTTTAATTTATTTTAAAATCAAATTGTAATTTAAATTTGTTTAAATAATGAGACGTTTAAAAAATAGAAGAAATTTATTAATCAAGAACGAGGACTAGTTACAAAAGTTTTGTGGAGAATTGTTCTAGTGGTAATTCAAATTTTGATATCAATAAATGTATTGAAAATCCAATTAGTGTTTTTCATAATTGATTGTACTCTAACTTCATGAAATTTCATGTATATGAAAATATAACTGTTAGCAGTGCTTTTTTTCAGTACGAACTCATGGGAACTCAGTTCCCATACCTTTTTTTGCCAGATTCGTTAATATTTATATAAAATAATCGGCGTTTTACTTACTGTCAGTCCTTTTTACAGTGGGGACTCACGGTAACGACATAAACTACGGTTTACAAATAAACAACAAGCTATATAAATGTACCAAGTAGCAAATGCTGTTATTCTCTAATATTTAATATGATATCTATGACATAGGGTTTTCAGTGGGCGTGGTCATATTGATTAAATTATTTGGTAAATAATTATTCTATGTCATTTTAGATTTTACAGTCTTTAAATTAATAGTAATTAAACAAAAAAAAGCCTTGAAATTAAGAAAATCTCAAGTTTTTTCCCAGCTGCTCCGGTAAGCAAACAATTGAAACAAGAACTTGCGGAAGGTAATTATATACAAACGACAGTCTCTGAACAAACGTGTGCAGGCGAGGTAGACATAGACTCGGACTATGATCAGCCAAGTTGTTGGACATTGGAGCAAAAATTAGACTTCTGCGGAAAATATGAGTGGCTATGCGTTAGAAGAAAAAAGCTCGGCTGTACAGTCTGCCGAAAGGTTGGAACACTTGGCATAGAAGCAAAAATGGGAATGAAAATATCGAAAGAATGGACTGATGGCGAAGTATCGTGTTACGGAGATGAAAAAAAAGAAACAGCAGAATTCACTCCGAAAGAAAATTTTGCTTCACAAGGAATCTGCTGGACATCAAACTGCTGTAAAGATAGTAACAGAAGCAGAAAAGGAAAAACTTGAAAACGTAGTTTTAAAGTCATTGACACGTGAGAAAACAGTGACGGCTCAAATTTTTCGCACTGCATACAAAGTTGCGAAAGGAAATCAGTCATTTAATAACTTTGAAATGGAAATTGATTTACAAGAAATGAACGGGATAGACATGGGTTGCATTCTACATTCGACAAATGCATGCATTAACATTGTGAACCATGTAAGCACTGAAATGAGACAGAAGCTGGTCAAAGAAGTGATTAATTCCAAAAGTAAAATGTCACTGATGATCGATGAGTCTACGACATTGAGTGGAAAATCAACCCTTATAGTGTACTTGAGAAGTTGTATAGAAGACAATGAAATGAAAAAAACCAGTAAATTTATTTCTGGACTTAGTCGAACTTCAAAGTATCACAGCCAACGGAATCTTTACTGCATTACTAGACTGTCTTAAATATTACGGGATGGGTGAAGAATACTTAAAGAACTATTTAGTTTCTGTTACATGTGATGGTGCATCTGTCAGGTTGAGATGCAGAAGTGGAGTAAAGAAGCTACTTACTGATAAATTTCCATCGGTGATATTCTGGTACTGTGCTAATCACAGACTTGAACTATCAGTAGCAGATACCGTAAAGGACGTTTCAGGAGTCAGTAGATTTAAATCATTCCTTGATAAGCTATACGTAATATACCATGCTTCCCCAAAAAATAGTAGAGAACTGCATTCATGTGCTAAATTACTTGAAGTAGAGTTATTAAAAATTGGACGGGTTTTAAGTACGCGATTGGTTTCGTCAAGTTTCCGTGCAGTGTTTGCAGTGTGGAATAATTATGCAGCTCTGTTAAATCATTTTGAAGAAGCAATGACTGATCCCACAAGAAGTAACAATGAGAAATGTACATATGAAGGGTTGAAGAAGAAAATATCATCAACTGAATTTATGATGGATCTTGGTCTGATGTGTGATGCTCTTCAAGAGTTATCTGAATTGAGCTTGGACCTACAGCAGCGAAACATGAATCTTTACAAAGCGAATCAAATAATAAAATCACTCGTACAGGTGTTCGTGGAACGAAGGGAAAATCCAGGCCCATACTACCGGAGTGCAACAGCAGCTGCTGAGCATCTAATATTTATTGAAATGTTACTACACAACAGAAACTGCAAAAATTACCCTCCTATTGATGCAAATGTCTTTTACGAGAAACTTAGCGAATCAATTGCGAAAAGATTACTGTCTAATGAGGATGTTGAACTAGCTCAATGGACTAGCATACTAGATCAAAGCCATTGGACAGATAACATGAACAACAAGTTGACATTTGGAGAAGCGGAAATTGAGAAATTGTGTAGCAGGCTGCAACTTAACTCAAAAGAAATCATTCATGGATTCCGTGATTATCTTACGGAATGAACATATTCTGAAAGAATTCTTCCTCTGATACGTGCTCTTAATACAATTTCCATTTTTTCCAGCGAGTGTGAAATGGAATTCTCACAAATGAATTTGATAATCACCCCAACGAGAGCTTCGCTTATGACAAAAACAGTCTCGGCATTTTTATTCATCAGAATGGTCGGCCCTCCACTAACATATTTTGATCCTACAAAGTACGTAGACTCTTGGCTGCTTTGAGGCAAACATTCAGCTCTAAACTCACAAAGCAAGAAAAGAAATCGAGATGATTTGTCTGGTGAAAACATGAGAAAACTCTGAAAGTTGTTTTAAAGCCTAATACGGTACAGTATCATAATACAGTAGAATACATTTTTGATTTCTCCACATAAACTTTAGTCAGGTCGGTTTTTATTATAAATAAACTCTGTGTCTCTCGTTTTCTTATAAAAACGTTTATGTCTTTAAATTTCCTGTAAAATAAATTTCTGTTCAGTGGGAAAATTCAATTATAGTACTTTCTAACATAAGGTAAAAACAGATATAAAATGAGTTCCCAAACCTTTTTTACTAGAAAAAAGGCACTGACTGTTAGTATAAGATTTTTTTGACTTGATAAGTTTTTTTCAGGAAGTACCTAGTAGCTCCAAAAGTGCAAACAGTGTTCTTTTCAGAGTTGAAAATTTATTATATTATTATAAGTACTTAATCATTATGAAATATTTTGTTTATGAACCAGTTACAATTTAAATGAAAAATCATATTAAAATATCAGACTAACTTAATAAATAAGACGGAATTGAAATTTAGCAGAATTCTGATTTTACAGATATGTAAAAATGATTATTTCTATTCTTTCCAATCAATAATATAATCAATAACATATTGGATATAGATAATTAAATACATAAAAAATATCCAAAAGTCGTAAAAAATAAAAATTTTCAAAGTTCACAAAAAATGTAAATAATGTTTAAGTCATGTTCTTAAAATTTCATGAGGTTAGAGTACCATGAACCGTATATTTCCTTTTCACTTCTGTAAAAGAATACTTGGTTACAGAATTGTAAGAGATTACCAATTGTAGGAGATTATGTTACAGAAACTAAGATTCGATTCAAGCTGAGAATAAAAGAAAGATTTTTGCATTTTCTAAATCATACACAAAGTCTAAATTTATCTATTTCCTAATTTGATAGGGTATACGAAATTTTTAAACAATGCATAGAATCTTCAATTGAATTAATTTGTGTAAATTTATATGGATGATATTTCAGTTGTACCCATCCGATAAAACAATTGAGCACGACACTCAATTCCGGATAAACCATTACGCGGGTCAAGTTACGTATACAATTACCGGCTTTCTGGACAAAAATAAGGATGCATTTTTTGAAGATTTCAAGAGACTTTTGTTCAACAGGTTATTGATTTAAGTAATACATCAAGATATTGTATTTATTTGACTTGGTTCAGTAAAAACGAGACTATCAAATCAATGTGGCTAGATGGGGCAAAAAGTGTTTCTGAGGTAATAATTAATTATATTTGAATTATACTCTAAAACAATTCGATATTCTATATTTTATTCAAGGATTACGCTTACTTTACGTTCAAATTGCAACAAACGGTGTCACTTATCAAAAAATACTTCTTTCTTTATGTATCTAGACCAGTGTTTCCCAACCTTTTTCAGGGGGCGGCACCCCAATATGCAATTTTAAAATTTCGCAGCACCCACTCACCTACACCTCCCCAAAAATGGCGATTGTTTTTATTTGAAACGAACATATTAATCACATACCATATTTATATTGCACTATATATATATATATATATATATATATATATATATATATATATATATATATATATATATATATATATATTCGTTGTCCAGTTTGGGAGATTTTACAATACGCTTTTTCTTCACATTTACTTTTTTTCAGTGCACTACAGAACTTCTATTTTTATATTTGTATATCTTCTCAATCAGTTTGAATGTACACATCCACTGTTTTGGTACTTAAACTTGTAACTGACACTAAATAATCTGTTAATAACAGAAATAAATCGTACTTCAGAAGTCTATTTTGTGTTTACCATCAATGTAGTCTTCTTACATTCATTTTGTTCACACATTAATAAATTGACAAAGGACTAAGATTGAATACATTATTTTCTTTTTCTCTGTCAAAATACAAAATTTTATAGTCTCAAGGATACGAAGTAAATTAAAGACATATTATCATTGAGTTCTAAGTATTACCCTATCATCCCTTCTATTTGGAGGTTTTTGGAGCTTCCTGCTCTTAAGGTGTTTTTGTGCCTTAAGCCTTAGCAGATTTTCCCAGGTAAATGATGCTTAATTCAGTACTTCGAGTATGTTTTTTTCTATATATTTATGAGACTATGATTAATATGAGTTATTGAATAAATATCTTTTAATATATTTAAGATAACTCAGCGTCCGATTAGTGTGGGTGCAAATTTCAAAACTTCGATTCAGAAACTCGTTGAGAACCTAGCAAAAAAAGTTATTAATTCGTAGTTTTAAAAAGAAATGATACTGATTCTTCAGGTACCCCACTATGTCCGGTGTATTAAACCCAATAGTATCAAGTCTCCTGGAAAATTGGAAGTTGAACTTGTTGAGCATCAAACCCGATATTTAGGACTTATTGAAAATGTGAGAGTTCGCCGAGCTGGATTTGCTGGCCGGATGGATTATTCGATATTTCTAAACAGGTTTCAATTATTATTTGTTTGATTTAATTAAACGAATTATTTTCCCAAGATTTAAGATGTTATCAAAGAAAACATGGCCGAAATGGAATTACGATAAAAAAGAAGGTTCACAGGCTATTATTCAAGATTTAGGACTTTCTGCAGACGTTCAGTGGGGAAAAACAAAAATATTTATACGAACGGCTCAGTCAGTTTTCAAATTAGAACAATCAAGAACCACCTCAATTAACTGGATTGTTATAATCTTACAAAGGGTAAAAAATTTTATTCATTGATTGAATGTCTTTTATTCGGCAAAATACTGCTTCTAGTGATTAAGCGGTTTTTAAAAGAACTGGCCCAAAAGAAATCTATCGTTTGTTTTAAAGATTTTGAACCCAAAGAAATGAATCATTCATTTAAGATTTATCACTCCATAAATTTTACAATAAAATGATTGAATATTTATAAATGAATAAAACATAAAATACCTTTCGAATTAATGTTTACTCCTCTGTAATTCAGACCACCTTCCTAGCTCGGGGTACAACGACTTCTTTTGATCAGAAATGAGATTTCCATCCTTTCATGGACTTATGATGACACTTGTCTCGACTTTTTCGATGTCCGGAAGAGTGTCATTCTGTATTCCTGTCATAAATATTTTGATCTAATGAAAAAGAAATCACATTATGGTGAATCCGTAAAAGGATACAAATACTTTACTTTTTTCTCTAAGGCAGTTGGAACATCAATAACATTTTACAGGGTGTCCGTAAAGTGTGGACTGAAACAAAAATATTTTTTCAAGAAACGAAATTTATTAACAGAATTTATTCAATTTGAATATCAAATAACGTATTTAATATAATTTCCATCATTTGAGTTAAGTTTTTTAAATATAATTTTTTAAATATGTGGATTAAAATGGCCTTGATGAAAGAAAGAATTTAACTGGAATTTTTTAGGGACTTTAATAATAAGCATTACGAAAGGTACCAAAAAAATTAATGAACGTTATGAATGAGGATTCCATTTGGTTTTTCTATGGTGATGAAGGTAGTTTTAAAGTTTAGGGAAATTAGCAGTACCATGGACCAACTCCGTTCTGGGTGACCACATGTATAACTGAATTGAAATAAATTATTGTACTTAAAGTGTAAAGTAACCTGAACAAATAACTTTTTATCTTAGCATTATAAACTATTTTTTAAATGATCAAAAAAATCATCCATACAAGTTACGAATTTCTCACCACTTAATTGATGATTATTTCTATAAGACTTAAAAAGAGGAATGGTTTTCAAATGAATTGGATGGAAACATACATTTCATAGAAGACTCTATTCAACACAACGATGAATTTAAATAGCAACCAGCACAAAACATTATGGTAAAGAATGTCTTTTAGGGAAATCTTCTCTCTAAGAATCATTTTCTTCTTCAATGATGATGTAACTGGTTAGAATTATTTATCATTCTGAGAGATCAGTTAATACTTGAACTTGAAATTGTGAGAATTCTTTCGAAAAGTTAAAGTTAACCATATGACATCCGTAACTCGATCGAAAGACACGATTATACGAAATGATCAATTCTTCTTGTTCTGGGTATGCTATTGGAGAATATATATCGCTTTATAGCTTGGTTTTATGATGTGCCCGTGATTTAAATTTGGCACCGTATAAATAATGTTAAAAATGCTGGGTTAAGTGGAAGGTAGCTAACAATTCCTTCCGTGTGACACAGTAGTCGATTTTATGTTTTGACATTATTGGGAGTTAAGTTTTTCAAATTTGCCAGATAATTTATTTATTAGTTTGAATTTAAAATATTATATATTTTAAATAACTAAAAATTAGTTCAAATTTAATATTGTTTAAAAAATAATTACAATGTATAAAATATATCACAAAATCAAAAAAAATATGTTAGATTTAATGTTACGACAATTAAAAAATTTGAATAAATTAAAATTTCAAGAAAAGTTATAGAAAATGATAAATTAAAATTAGGAAAAAAATTAAATTAAACAAAATTAATTAAGGAGTTAACGAAATGAAAAATTTAATTAACGAAAATTTATATGAAAATGCATGTTTGGTTTATTAATAAATTTTGTGTTAAATGTGAATTGTGAAATTTCTGATAACGACAATGGAATAAAAGCGACTAACATGACGACTAACGCTGTTTTGGACAACTTCACGAATCAGTTTGTGCCTGAAGACTCAGGATAGGTGACAACGTGGAGACGTTCATAAAGGGATGTGAAACGTACTTTCAATTCGCTGCAGTTGCAAAGCAGAAACAGGAAATCATTATATCTGTTGGACAGAGACTTTAAAAAAAGTACAAGGCCATTGACAAGTCGATAATAGGATATAAAACCGACTTGGAAAAGCATTTGGTAGGGCATCCTCAATATTTGAGGATTGGTCAGAAGTGTGTCGGTATAGGATGGAAGATGATATACCGGATGTTTTCTTCGAAAGATAGAAAAGCTGGCAGAAATAATCATGCAACATAATATGTCAAAAGAGAATATAAGTGAAACATTATTAATGAACTGTTGTAATGACAAAGATATCAAGAAAGAGGTACAGATAAATGAGTAGAACAAATAAATGAGAAGATTAATACGATACACGAGGTCAAAACGTAGAGGAACGGATAAACTTAATGAGAAATAACGGGACGCAGAACGGAACCAAGAGCTACAAGGAGACGGTGACACGAAATAACAGCAGATTAGAACAGAAGCAAACAAGATTTCGGGGTACAGAGAACAACAAATACACTAGTGATCGTAACTGGGAAATAAAACAATACCCAGGTAGAACCAGTAGTCAACGAGAATTTGGGAAATGTTATAAAATGTTATTATAAAACTTTGTATAGAAAGAAGAGAAATTAGATGTTATGAGACATGTAAGAAGAAATTGGCCGAATATTGAATGTAAGACGTGCCAAAATAGAGGTCACAGGGAAGTCGAACGTTACACTTCATTATACAAAAGAAGAAACCAACAAAGATCAACGACTAGCAATTACCAAAGTGGTGGTTATAATGTAGAGATAGAGAAGACAGTTGAGGATGAGAAGTCTTCACTATTTTCTCGTCCTTCCAATATCCTCTGAGTTAAATTATTGATAATATTTTGGGTGTTCACTGTATAAGCATTTTCCGACATGAAAATAAATAAATCAGCAGCAATATGTATTAATTACAAACTGCACTACATTATATCATGTAAATAACTGTCTTTTCAAGAGTTTTCAATATAAGAGTAATCGAATTCAATCTTAAATAAATATATTTAAATATAATATAAATTAATTATTAATTGAGTTATAATTAATTTCCCTTACAATACTAATCGAGAATGATTCAGTAAACTCTAATTTTTCCTTTCGAAATCTTGTTTTCAGTTTAAAAAAATAAATAAATTTTATTATTCTTATAATTCCTGAAATGTTTCTTTAAATCAAGCTTTAGATTGTAGAAGAAGAGTTTCGGAATATTCAATTTACATAGCATGTCTCTTATTTTATTATATTCTTTTAATAAAAAATATTGATTGGACAATATAAATCACAAATTTCATGCGTTATGATCTATAAAATTATAATATATTTAGCACTGGAGAGGATTTAGAGATCGAAGACGGGTTAAGAAGATGCGAGCCGCAAAGAAGATATTAACCAAATATCGACATTATAAAATTCGTGTATATATTTTGAAATTTGTCGCCACATTCAAGTAATAAATTATTTGCTCTTTTATATATCAAAATATTTGAAATATTAGTGGATTAAAATCAAGTAAAGATTATGGAAAGTCAATAGCTTGGCCGACATATAAAGTACCAAAAGAAATGCAAGGTTTAGAATCACAATTAAAGAGAGTTTTTAATCGATGGAGAGCAACACAAGTTCTCCGAGTCATTCCTCGAAATCAATGGCCAGATTTCAGATTAAAGTTGATGGGAACAGATATTCTGTTACGAAACGGTCGTTCCAGCTGTGGAATTAATAGAGAATGGAAAGGAGACTATCTTAAAGATGTCAGTTTGATAATTAAATTTAGAATAATATTAAAAAATGCTTCAGCGAACAGATAATCCTCAGAATAGTCATCCATATGTTTTAAGTCGAGATAAGGTACGCAAGGACCGATCCGTAATATTTTCAGGATTCATTGTTAAATTGAACAAAAAAGGCAAAACAGAGAACCGAGCAGTGATCATAACAGATTCGTTTATACATGAACTTGACCAGAAAAATAAATTTAAAATTTTGAAATCTAATGTACCATTAACAGAGGTTAATGATTTATTATTGTTATTATTATTTATTATATTGATTATCATTATCATGTTTATTATTATCATTACTTTAAAAGTACTCTCCTCTTTTGCTTTTGAATTTGAAATCTTTTTCCTATTTAGAAGACCAATTTAGCGATAAATACGTGATTCTTCATTATTTATTTGATATTTAGATACAATCCATCACTGTTTCCAAAGGATCAGATCAAATTATCGTATTTCATATGAGCGATTTGAAGAATGATCTACCTATGATGTTTTTCACATTTGGTGAAGAAAGAATCCCAGAACTGGTTGCCAAATTAGTTCTCCACTGGAAAGAGTAAGACTTTTAGTTAGCTTTTGTTTCTAATCAAGTATCTTTTGAAATAGTGTTTATCACAAGGAATTAAAAGTGGATGTTATTGAAAAAGATATTAACTTTCTTTTGGGAAAGAAACCCAAAATTTTATCATTTTCAGAAGAAATGTCATACACAAATCTAAAAGAATGCTGTGATGGAATGGGCTCAAATATAGAATATCAAAAGAACTCAAAGAATCAATATTTTTTACAAAAAATGACTGAACCAAAGGGAAAGAAATGAACTTCAGATGTTTTTCTTATTTCAATCGTTTTATAATAATTGTAACGAATTGAATATCACGAACATTCGTTTTCAATGCTGTTTTTCTGAATTTTGTTACTTGTTCGATATGCATATGTTATATATCAATTTATGTTTCACTTACTCTTATCATAAAGAAGTTTAATACAAAAAATGAGAACCTTTACCTCAAATTATACATAATTCTTCCATAGTCTTTTACGTTTATGCGTGATTTGTAGTGCTATTCAAATATAGTCAACTACATTGCCAACAATTCCAACCTTAATCCACCCATAAAAATCAACAATCATTCCTGTAAAAGTCTTGTAATGCCTCAACGATAAATCCTCTATCTTTACACAAAGTTTATTTTTATTGATTTAAATGGTCATAATATATTAAATCCATGATTTATGTAATATCAGTTGTAACAAAACATCAATTTTCAACTTTATAGTTTTTAAATTGTATAATCAAGATGAGACAAACTTTTATTCCTTCCAAATAAGGAAGTGTTAAAACAAATCTTATTTTCTGTTTATTTTCTTGATTAAAATTATTATTATTTAATAGATTCATTAATTCTTTCCATTTTCGTGATTATTTCGCTGATTTTTATATTAAAATAATTTTTTGAAAATTATCTTATTTGTCTTAAGAATTATAATTTTGTTTAATTTCGAGAACTTTAGGTTTCAATGACATATTTTTTAATTTAAACCTCTCTTATTTACAGTAGTGACCAAAAGTCTATCTCTTCCTTAAAATGTATGAAAAACTTAATTTTCATTAAGTACTTTTTTTGTTTTATCACATTAATTGCATTAATGGCATTGTTTTAAATACCTTACTAGTGTTTTTCATATGTAAGTTAAAATTGTTAAGAAACATTAGTATTTATTAATTTAATGCATTTCTAAATAGATCAAAATGTCTTCTATTTTTAGGTAATGAGTAGCTCTACGCCAATTTCAATTGAGAAACGTGCCCAAGCGCTTATTTTGATAGAAGAAGGACATACTCATAAAGCTATTGCTGAACGTTTGGACATGCATTTCAAGTCTGTGTCTTATATTCTCAAGAGATATGCTGAAACGGGTTCTGTTCACCATCGTTCTGGCCGTCCTCGGAAATCGACTCCAAGGGATGACCAACTCATCAGAAGAGCAGCAGTTGTGAACCCATGGATCACATCATATGACATTCTGAAGGAATGTCCTTATTTGAGATTCAGTGCGTGGACGATTCGTCGGCGCCTTTCAAAAGGCTGCAGTCAAGCCACTAATGTCATTAAAAAAATGTCAGAGCGGGGATTAGATTTTGCAAGATATATAAGAACTGGAATGTAGCAAAGTGGGAAAAATTATTTTTTGAGATGAATCCAAATTTTTCATTTTTATGACCAGCAGGCGATTTGTTTGTAGGTTAGTTGGGTGTAGATTTCAGGTGAAGTACACCTTACGAAGAGTGAAACATCCTCTGTCCTGCAGGGTATGGGACGGTTTTTCAGCTTTCGGAAAGGGATCCTTGCACTTTATTCCCAATGGAGAAATGATAAATGCAGAGAAGTATCTCAGTAGCCTGAAAACCAAACTTAAACTAAGCATGAGGCCCTTAAAATGCAACGTTTTCAGCAGGTTGTATCGTCATGACTCAAACAACAAAAGATTAGGGTACTGGACTGGCCTGAAAACAGTCCAGACCTCAATCCTATTGAAGATTTATGAAATGTTTTGAAAAAAAGAGTAGCTCTCAGGCGTCTAAATAACCTTACTGAGCTCTAAAATGTAATCCAATCTGCATCGCACTATGACATCAGTGCCGACTTCTGCAAAAGGCTTGTCACTCCTATGCCCAAGAGACTGTAGATGGTTTTGAAATTCAAAGGACAGTGTATTAAGTACTGACATGCACTTCTCTGCATTTCTGCTTACTTCTGTACATCGACTTTACTCTATAACATGAGATTATTCATGCTGATTTCACATTTTACTGGAAGGGATATAGACTTTATGTCACTACTGTATTAATATACCTATATTCTTTTTAAATTTTAATAACATTGCAGATATAACATTTTCTCTCAGTGACTTAACATTATGCAAACGAGCTTTAATTTTTCGTTTGTATGAAAGCCCGGTAGATTAATCAATACGCTCTTTTATCCAAGCGTTACAAATTCTCAACATATTGTTGAGGTGTGGTTGATATAATTCTTAGATCTTTTAGATAACTTTCTTCAAACTTGTTACGTTTATCCTTATACACCTTAATTTGTGGCCGGAACTTATAATTTAGTCAAACGCTGGTTTATACATTGCCGTTTCGACTTCATGAAGTTTTGGAATCTTATTATCTCTGTGAGATAAATCTATAGATATCCGATATAATGATATCACATGATTCTGAGATTATGTTAGATTTTATTTGTAGAAAACAATGTTTATTCCTATCAACTAAAAAGATATTTAAACATACGGTTTCACTCATATTCCTATAAATTTTATTTTGGTACGTGACGTTTGGACACTTGGACGTTGTTATATTTTTTTATTATCATAAGCTGGTATTTTAATAATAAATTAATTTTAAATTTATTATTTTTAATATCGTTTATATTAGTTTTTTTGTTTGGAGGTTGACTGATCAGATTTATATTTTCCCAACAATGGTGGAAATATATCAATGCGGTTTCTTCACTTCTAGATCGTCCACAGATACAGTGGCCACTATGTTGACCTGCTAAAATGCCATTTCATATCAGATATTTGAAAACATACTATTGAGTGAAATCTTCATTTCTGAATCTCCATCTTGACTGTCTGGTAGTTATTAATCTCAGCAACAATTAAACCGCATCTCGTTGTCTATCAACTAAAGAGAGGCCATCCTTGATTAGTCTCTAGCCACCATCAACTTCAAACAAAAAAATTAATTTAGCAATCCTCACATTAATTTTTTATAGCTACATTATTAAGCTTGTTTTAAATTATCATAACAGTTCATATTTACATTTACGAGAGTTTGAAATTCGGTGAAAATGATTATTTATTTAGTGAATATCACAGCGTTATAAAGTTTCTGGTATTATGTTCACTGTGAGGAATATTTTAAATTGTTTGAATGTGTAAATGTATGGATGCTGTATGTTGATTTAAGTATGTTGAATTTACAATGGTGATTCTCCCACCAAGATGGAAATTGATATTTTTTATTAAATTTAAAGGATTGATTATTCGAACATAATTAAAATAATCATTTGATAAGTTCATATTTTTTATTTAACAATTAAAATTAAGTTTAATATTTTTTGGTAAAATTTAAATTAAATGTATTTTTAATAATTTGATGACATTTTTATTATTTTGGGATTTATTGAGAAATGGTAAAATTTATTATTTTTAATTAATATTAATTAATATTTTTAAAAAATGACTTAGAAAAATTGTTCGAATAATCATGATTAAAAGAGAAATAAGAAAACCAATTAGAATTATTAATAACATCAATATGATGTTTACAACATTTATTAATATTACAAGCGCATTCACTATTTGATATCTCTCTTGATCAATATTTTTCTGAGTTCAAACTAATTATTTTCAATAAATGAAAATCTGTTAATAAAAATTAATTAATTATAAAGAATCTAATTGGTTGAAATTAAATCTAAACATTTTTTAAAAAAAAGAACATATTAAATTAATATTTTAAAATTTTAAATTACATTAAAAATAAATAATACATTCAAAAATTATTTTAAATCTTTTTACTTTAACATTAAATTAAATTATTTTTAATTAGTAAGAATCAAAGAAAATATCAATCATCCATCTGTGCAGGAGAGGCACAATCCGAATCAACATACAACATGCACAATATCAACACACAATTCAAAACATTCCTCACAAGAATGATGACAAACGATGAAAGACTTTCTGAGAGTCATAATGACTCTAAATGTTATTGTAATAAAAATTCAAACGAGATATGTCTAAATGTTCTTAATAGGTGTGGTACGTGGTGGGTTTTATAGTGATTGACTTTGACTTCCTAATTGTTTTTTGGCAAGAATTTGTGACGTACAGGTGCAAATCTGGTGGTAAACCTGACGTGAACGTTGGAATGTTAGGTTCTCCGTTAATAAACGAGATACATTTCTTTTGATTAAGTGTCGCTCTTGAGTTTTGCTTGAGTTGTGTTTTCAGGATTGATGCGACTGTCTCGAAAGTGAATGTTTCAGATTTTTGCTTCAGTTGTGGTTTGAGTTCTTTCTTTTGGCAATCGACGGAGATGCTGAAATGAGAAAAGAAATCAGCTCCCAGGATTGTTAATTGCACTTTGGCCACTATGAAAGGCCAGGTGAAGGAATTATTCAATCCTAGTAGACTGAAATATAGTAGGAAAGATCCAGCGGTTGGAATGGATAAGCCATTAGCTGCTCGTAATGTCGTCAGATCATGGTTGAGGTGTTTAGGCTTATACGTCAGGGGTAAAAGTGGCACTGCAGAACCTGAACCGATAAGAAAGTTTATTGATTTGTGTGGTGGAAAAACGGTGCCGTCTAGATGGGAACTCAACGGGTCCAATCACCAACCAGTAACCCTTGAATTTGACTCGGGAGAAACGGTTCGACAATAACAATAAATTACCGGTGACGGATAGCATTGGAATGCTATGGGGGCCGCCATCTTGCCCTAGAGCTTCAGAACGACGTCAATTCGGCGTTTTGACACCGTCGGTCGAAGAGGGAATTTACGAGCGGTTTTCGTTACCGATCGTCCCCCTGGTGTTTTGCCGTCAGTTGAATTTTTTCTCATCTTTCTTACGGTTTCTATACGATTGTAGAATTTACCGCATAGAATAATCGATAAAAGAAAAAGCATGGAAAATATCGCGTTTTCAAGCCGATAAAAAAATTTTATTTTAAATCACCTATATTTAAACAATATATTTGCATTAATTTTTATTATATTGAGTTCCAACATTTTTTCTTTTCTTTTTTTTGTTATCTGTTCTGATGTTATCGATTCATTCCGCTTTTTTTCTTTCGCATTTTATTTTTTTATTTAGTTACCAGATTTTGATTTTAATAAATTTTATCACCGAAAAAATTTTACATATTAGTGGTAATTAAAAGAATTACTATTGATAAAATTAATTAAATTTGAAATTTGATAATTTTGATTTTAGTTTTTGTTTTTTTATAAATTTTGTCAACGATAAAATTTTATTAGTGTGGGAAAAATTTTACGATGGATATGTAATAAATTGTGGTCACTACAATGTGTGTAAACTGTGATGAGTTTTGACTTTGACAAAGAAAATATTGGGTGACTCAAGATCGATGTTTGAAATTGTTATCGGCGGGATATGGTTTAAGCCAGTGCCCTCGTTTGCCGAAGACCGCGCCGGGCACGTTATTTTAAATGCGTTTTTGAGTTCCCAGTTGCAGGTTTGAATGCATCTGTGAGAACGCACTTTGAATTTCGAGTGGTAAACGCAAATCGAAGGGTTGAATTTTTTATTGTCGAAGTATCGACAGCCTGTGCAACAAATTTTTGCGTTTTCTTTAAATTTACTATGGTAGAAGTAAATTAGTAGTCCTCGTGAATTTGAGTGATCGCGTTGTGGACTAATGGACTAACGAGAACGATTAGAATAAGCGGGTAGTTTAGTGATAATGATTGTTAGTTGCGCTACCGCGTCCTTATATTGTCTAACCTAGGTGGACCAATTCGTCCCAATCAAAAGCGGCGATGCCATTTGTACCCCCGACAAAATGATCGAAAGTCTAGCCAACAATGTGATATTTGTTGCGGTTGGAAATCCATTAAAACATTACAATATACTCACAAACACGCAAACATAGCACCCAGCACACAGAAAGAAAGAAAAGTCAGCAAATTTTATACATATATTTAATGCCTACAACATATAGACAAATCAAGAACTGCCGAGACACCCCAGAAGGTCAGTATGACATCGAAGATATTGGTTGAGAGCTAAAAATACACCATAAAGAAAAAACCAGACCAAGTCGAATAAAAACTCACCCGGTAAAAGAGGACGAACAACCGCACCGGTTAAGTACTGCAAGGGGGGGTCCGCGAAAGCAACCCGTCGATGTCTGAAGAACCCGCGGGTAGAGGTAGTAAACCCTAAAAGAATAAGAAATCAATTAAAAGAAACCCAAAAATTAACAAAGTCACCTACTGAATTACCCAATCGGGTTAAGGGGTCAACCGACCCTCTCACGAAAGATTTTCGCGCGGGCAATCCGTGGACGAAACCTGCGAAGTCGTAGGACCACCCTGAGGAAAGTTATAGGCCCTGAAAGATCAAATCAAACAAAGATCAATCAAGAAAAATAGAAAAATAATTAACCTTACCATGAGTCAACCCAGAATCCGAAAATAATCGTCAGCTGACGAATCATCCATGAATCAGCAGCAGGCATGTTTAAGAGATTTGGGAGTGTGTAAAGACACACGAGCATCAGATCCTATAATAAAATAAAAAAGTTTTAAAATTTTCGAAAAATTTTAGAAACACACTTACCAGTCTAACCAACCAGCATCACAGATATCTCAGACAGTTGGTTGGCGAGATTCGGTTGGACAGAGGAGGACGACAGGATAGCATATCTACAATAAAAAGGAAAATCATTTTTAACCAAGTCTCACACAAAAAAAATTTTGAACTAGAGAAACCGAATCTAAGTTACACGTTACTAGAAGAATCTCGATATACAAGCATCAAACCGATCAGGAGAACGACAATCTATCCAAAGAAGCCGGCGATATCATCCAACGGAAAATTGTTTAACGAATTCATGAGGGAACGACCGAGAAGGACACTTCACTTAACCGACGCGTCGACGAGCGAAAAGGACACTTCAATTAACTGACGTGTCGACGAGCGAGGAAGATAAACAGACAAACCGATATTGTTGAGCGAGATACACTCCGGGACCCGTTGAGATCCTTTCACTGTAAATAATTTTGTTGATTTCGTTTGCGTTTATTTCCTTAATATTGGTTAATTTATTACGTCAAATAAATGTGTTTACTGATGATGTGTTTAACTTTTAAATCCAATTAACCCGAAAATCCGAGATCCGGTCGTCTAGCGCTCCGATCTAGGTGGGCTCCCTCCCCGTTGTCGTCGCCGTTCCAATGAATCCTGCGGAAATCCATGTAAATTTCGGCAATCCGTCGAAAGTGACCTCTAATCCAATCGGAGTGTCACCTTGAGGATATAATTTGATAAATTAAAACAAACCTCTCCTGAGAACAATTTTGATAATTTTATATAAAATAGATTTTAATTGTTATGAGTTTTGTCATTTCTTTGAAAAGGAAAAGGGGAGAATCTAGAAAATTTATAGTAATATTTTTCTGTAACAAGCTTAAATAGGGAAAAATTCTTAGAATTATTAGAACGATTTATTGCTATGTCTATGACAAATAATTTGACTTTATTAACGAATATTTACTTAAATTAGGATTGTTATAATGCTTTATTGCGATTTTTTATGGCAAATAGTTGACTTATTTAGCTTTTATTTAAAACCTTTTGTTGATTTCATTGAGAACTAAACTCTTTAATAATTTCGATAAATATAGCGTAATAACTTCATTTATTGACTGTTACCATTGTAAATGAAATTAACATTCCTATAAAATTTTATGTTGATAAACTTCTATTATAAATTTCTACCCGATGGTAAATATTTATACAATAATTCATTTGTAAATAAGAAATGGAATCTCCCAATAAATCCGATAATAATTCCGTCTTCTATAAATTTTATTATTATCATGAATAGAAATTTTCTTAAGCGAGAATTTCCGTTATTTAATGGATTTAAGTAGAATTTTGAAAATCATGAAATTAATTACTTTTATGATGAAATTTTGCAATTTATCGATTTTACCAAACTTACTTACCGACTTTATAATTTATTTTTTAATGAATGTGTTACATGTTAAATTTATTTCTTAAATGAAATATTTAACATGAAAAAATATAGATAATTATTTGTTTAAATAATATCTATTTTAAAAGTATTTGTTAGTGAAAAATAAATTTTAATAGATTT
>MQRK01234463.1:18889-32877 GCA_001938485.1 Girardia tigrina
ATTAAATGAAACGATTAAATATTTTAAAGTGTTATCGTAATTATAGAAGTAATAAAAAAAGCAAATATGAATATTTATATGTATTTTTATCTATATCGGTTTAAGATTTATGAAATAAATAGTTTCTCAAAAAAATTGTTTAAATATTAGATTTAAACATTTTTTTGTGGTATAATAAAAGTTTTAATGTCTGATATTAATAATTCTGACGAGTTTCCAAGAACCTCTAATAGTAAGTATTAAACAAAATCATATATATTGACGAGATAGGTTTCAGTCTTTGAACTCAAAAAAACAAGACGACGATCCAAAAGTGAGTAATAATTCATTCCGATATTCCAACAAAGAGAGGAAAAAATCATTCCTTAAAAATCATTATGTCCATTTCGGTAAAAAGGACCCCAAAATTTTACTGTTCTAAGGGGTTCAGGGAACGCAGAGACGTATCAGGGATTTATCTCGGAGCTCATTCATCGTCTATTACCTACAAGACATTATCTAATCCATGATAATGCATCAATCCAAAGCACCATCTCTACCCATAACCTTATGGAAATTGTTCGTTTACCACCGTACTCCCCATTCTTGAACCCAAACGCGTCCGGTGTTCAACATAATGAAGAGAAGTATAAGATGGGGTCTATCAAGACAGGTGGGATTTGGAGCAATGACATAAAAGACAGATTAGATTTGAATTGTATGGGAACAATGGAGAGGAAACAGCACTAAAAGGGGAACTGGACATTTGCTCAGAAAGAGCCAAGTGTTGGTCTTGAAATTGGTATTATGGATTGGTGGAAATTCAAAGAGTCACTATCTTTAATTGTCTCGACTTTTTAACGCAGTTGCTTCTTCTACAGCATCGTAGAGACTTATTTGTTTGTCCACAACTACCTTGGATAAAATGCTTTTAGTGTGGAATTTTATGGGCCTCCCATAATTTGTCGAAGATTGATAATTTATTGTTGAATAAAGATTAATTTACGTTTGGCTTGTTATCAAATACTTGCATTGTAATAAAGTCGGGTTTGACTCATGAAAATTAAGGTCGTGTCGAGAGACTTTTAAGAATGAACGCCAGTCTCTACCCCAATGGTTAAAGTCCCGAACGATTGCTGGTCTAATGTTTGTGCTTGAAATCAGCTGGTTTTAAATTTATTTTTCTTGAGACCTGACGATGACGCTTATGCTGTCGAAATTAATTTTCCTGAAAAATAATTTTTTTTACTAATAGCGTGTTTTTCTTTTGTAAAAATTTAATTTTATTTTCGGTTTCCATTTGTAATTTTCCAAATTCTAATAAAATATGAACTCAATCGTTTTTGTTTAAATCGATCATTATTTGAATAATCTGTCGTTTATGAAAACATTAAATTCGATCAGAAGCAATTTGAACAAGTCTGATGTGGCCATCATCAACAGCTTGCTGAATTACGAATTGAAGAGCAACAAAATCATTCGGTCTTCGTGCGGTTCGTCGATGATTGTCGTATTTGATGACGTTGCTACTCGCAGAAAACATTCACCTGAAGATTCTGATCCCGTGCATCGCGGCCGGGGCGATCATCGGCAAGGCAGGCGAGGCCATCGCCATCATCCAGAAGGAATCCGGGGCCAAAGTGAAAATATCGAAATCTTATGACTTTTATCCAGGTGGAATCACTTTTATTAATTGTTGTTTATTGATTATTTGTTGCTATTATTTTATTATTATTTTTATAATATTTTTATTAATTTTATTATTATTATAATTTATTATTTTTATTATTATTTTTTTTATTATTATAAAAAAATAAAATATAATAATAATTTTATTTTTATAATTTTAATTAATTTTATTATTATTAATAGTTATTATTATAATATTGTTAATTATAATTACTTTTATTAATATTATTTATTCATAATAATAATAATTATTATTTATTTTTATTATTAATACTAATTATACTTATTATTTTTATGAGAAATTAGTTAAAATTTACACTTCGCCAAATAAATTATGGATTTTGTTTTTTTTAAATAATTATAAAAATAATTATAGAAAGCTTGTTTAAATAACAATTTATAGCGTTTGTTTTTTTAATAAATTCTGGAACTATGAGGGGTTAGTTTAAATCTGCATTTCGCCAAAATAGTTTATTATTTCTTTAATTTGAAAATTAAAAAAAAGTAAATTAAAAATTAAAAAGTAAAGTAAAAATCCCCTTATTAAGAACACCAACATGGGTTTTCGAACTTTTATTTTCAATACAATCAGAATTGTCTTTTGGACAACTCTCAGCAAAACTCTCGTCATTCGACATCGTTCTAAATTGATAACTTTTAGTTAATGTTTGTTAATAAAAAATTATTCGAACAAATTTTTCATTATTTTCGGATTTTATTTTTAAAGTTCAAATTTTGTAATTTTAGTATTAATTTTATTTAAAAATTATTTTATGTAAAGAAAGAACATTTATTTAATTGAAAACTTCGTTAAAATTATTTATTTTATTTAAATTTTAATATGAAAATTTGAAACGATTTAATATTTTTAATGTTTTTAAATATCTTATGCTGTACTTTAAAATGTAAATTATACTCGAATAATTATCTATAATGAACATCTAAAATATCAATTTTCCATCTGGGCGGGAGAAACACATTTCCAAATACTAAACTCAACATACAAAATTCAACAAACCAATTTCAACATACCTAATTTAAAATATTCCTCACAATCATAAAAACAAATACTTATTTAAAATATGCTTGCAGTCATAACAATTGATATATTTTAATAAAAATTATGAAATAAGTTTAAATAAATTTTAAAATAGATAATTAGCGGATTAATATTTTAAGAGATATTTTTTTAATAAAAGGCCTATAGTAAATTTAAATTAATTAGTTTTTTATGATAAAGTTTCTTAAAAAATGAAAAAAATATTTTAAAGTTTAAAATTTATCAAAATTTAATCAGAAAAAAATTAATGAATTAATTTTGGGCGAAATAATTGAATTAACAAGAAATTTGTTTAAATATGTGATTTGTTGATATTAATAAATTTTGTGGTGTTAAATTATGAGAGCTGAATTTGATAATAATTATAGTGGCATAAACATTACTTATAGGAATTTTGACTTATCTGGTTTTAGAAAATTGAAGTAGGTGCTCAATCAAACAATTATTATTATTATTATTATTATTATTATTATTACAGGGTTTTTCATTAACAAAGAGCCGGTTTAAAAAAAATATTATTTATTATTTAATATACAAAAATACCATTAAAATATCTTTCAAAACCTACGTTTAATCTTTAATAGAAATTCTGTATAAATACAGAAGATTAGGTGAAAATTTTCAAATTACATGAATACATGTTCATTTGATTAACTACCTACAATTTTACGTGAAAATTTACCAAAGTATTAAAGTGTATGAAAAATCTACACATTTAAATTGATTTTTCATACATTTTAATATGTGAGACGACGTAACTGCGGAAAGTTTACAATAAAATTGTCAATAAGTGAACCATTTCATCTAAAATTTGAATAAAAATTTTTAATTGTGTAATGATAAAACAATAAATCATACAAAGGTTTTAATTTTTAAACATATTTGGTTGGCCAAAAAGTCATTGCGTTTTTGAGTACTTCCTAATAAAAAGCTTGAAAATATAAAACGATGTGATAAAATTTAAATTCAATTATATATTCTGAAACCTTAATTTTCAGACTATGTTTATACAAAATATTAATTGATTTTGTTTTAATTTATTACTTTACCGTCAATTCGAAATGGAAAATCACAATGAGCATATTCGTCATGTTTTGTTGCATTATTTTTGCAAAGGGAAAACCGCTGTTCAAGCTCATAAGAAGATATGTTTTGTATATGGTAGTGACTCCTTAAAACTACGACAGTGTCAATACTGGTTTTCTAAATTTCGTTCTGAAAAATTTCATCTGAAAAATGACCACGCTCCGGTCGACCAGTTGAAGTTGATGGCGACAAAATAACAGCACTGATCAAATCTAATCCATATATGACGACAAGAGAAGTTGCAGAGACTCTGGAAATATCAAAATCAAGTGTTGGAAGTCATTTAAAGAAACTTGGATTCGTCAGTAAACTCGATATGTGGTTACCACATGAACTGAAAGAAATTCATTTGGTGAAACGTATAGACATTTGCGATTCCCTTTTGAAACGAGAACAAAGTGATCCATTTTTGAAGCGCTTGATTACGGGTGACGAAAAATGGATTGTTTACAACAATACGGAACACCAACGATCATGGACAAAACGTGGTGAGCCTGCCAAAACGATCCCAAAATCAGAAATTCACCAAAAGAAGGTTATGCTTTCCATCTGGTGGGATTTTAAAGAAATTGTATTTTTTGAACTCCTTCCAAAGAATGAAACCATCAATTCGGACAGATATTGTGGTCAGCTGGAGAAATTGACTCATTCAATTCAACAGGAACGTCCTGAATTGGCAAATGGAAAAGGAGTTGTAATTCAGCATGATAACACAAGACCGCATAAAAGTTTGACCACTCGCCAGAAATTCTTATCACTGGTTTGGGAGGTTTTGCCGTACCCACCGTATTCTCCAGATTTTCACTTATTTAGATCACTGTAGAATTCCTTAAACAGAAAAACATTCGCTAGTGATGATGACATCAAATCGTTCCTAGACGACTTTTTTGCTGACAAAGGCAAAGGTTTTTATGAATCAAGAATAATGAAGCTACCGGAAAGGTGGAAGAAAGTGATTGAAAATAATGGACAGTATATCGTGTAAAAATATTTATGCATCCATGTTATTTTTTGATAATAAATATTTTATTAAAAAACGCAATGACTTTTTGGTCAACCCAATAAATGGATAGAAAATTTCAGATCGATATGACTTTTAATTATTCTTTTTTGTATTTCCAACAACGACAAATAACGATTTATTTTAACGGAAAAAGTACAATTTCAAAATTGATAATATTCAAACAAAATAATGTCTCATTCTACATCTCCCCCAGATTCGGCAGAATCTAAATCGTCACATGAGACTTAGTCCTGAAATCTCGTCGGAGGTCGACGCTCACGAACAACTTATTCCGTGTCGACTTGAACCGTAGTTGGATGTTCGCTCGGTGATTCGTTGGCACTATAAGGGGAATCAATCGGCTCCGAGACAATCAACTCGGTTCGCGGTCGGAAGTCGGCGACATGACGCAATGAATCGACGTTTCTGATGGAGACAAAAAATTTAACAGGACTAATCACTTCTTTGATGACTCTTTCTGTCCATTTTTCACTACAATGCTGGACCTGATTTGCTTTCACCCAATCTTTTTCTCTTACTCTAAATTTAGATGAACAAAAGGTTCCTTTACTTGCTTGATTGGTTGAGTTAACAATCAACTTCAATCGAGGCTTATACCCATATAGCAATTCGACTGGTGGTCTATTGTTTTTTCCGGAGTTTTTAATCCTACAGTAAACCGCTTCCTGGATCCCTTTCCAGCTCTTGCGGCTAACGCCTTGACCATTCGGTGGCTCCTTTCGATAATACCATTCCAACTTGGTCTATTCACGGCTCGATACACGACATTAATAATCCAGGCCTTCATCTCGGCAGTAAAAGCTTCGGAATGGAAAGAGGAATAATTATCTGCCAATAACTCGACAGGAGCCCAACGTTCGAAAAATACATTTCTCAGATTCTTGATGACTTCCTATGCTGCTTCATCTCTGATGAGTCTCCAGATTGCAAATCGTGATGGCCCACAGTCAATGATGGTGAGGTACCTGAACTCCTCGAACTTTGTGACATCAATTGCTATTCTTTTCCAAGTTTCGGCAACATCCAAACTCCCTTTTTCCTATCGAACAGGTGCTGGATCGATAGATTGACTCCGGTTAGATTGAAGAATGATTTGCCAATTTTTTTTCATCGCTGATGCTAACGTTAAATTCCCTCGCTAGAAAAATCGATCTCTGGAGTCCCATGCGCGTTTCGTCACGAATCTGTTTAAATCTCTGGATATCCGATTCTAAGGAAGCCGATAGAACATTGTCATCTTCCGTTGAGCGACTTAAAAAATGACCATTGAAAAGGGATTCTCGTTAAAATGTCGGCATCGTTCTTCTCAGACCTGACGCAGACCACACACAGCTTCAAATTATACACGGAAACAATATCTTTGAGCAGATTCAATCTTCTACAGACCAGTAGCTCAGAAACCGCCATAATCTTGTTTCTTTGCATGTTATCGATCACATTCGATATCCACGCACAAACAACCTGACTGTCGAGTCTCAACTCGATATCCGAAAACCCCCATGCAATCGCTAGGTTTAACCCTTTTACAGCCGCTTCTAACTCAACTAAGTTGATATGTCGGCAGTCGTTCACCTTACGAAGCCAAGAGGCATCCTCGATTCTCTGCCCATCTACATCTAAACAAACGGCCAACGCCAACGTACTGGCATCACACCAAAGGATGGCTTTACTATTGTCTTTCACAGACAAAGTTCTACTAGCACAATCCTTAGTCTTTATGTTTTCTACCATATCTCCAATCACTTTCTTCAATTCTTCACGAATCAGACTGTCCCAATCTCCGGTAGATTGATGTTTAAGAAACTAGGTTGTAAAACTTTTTATTTTTTTCATTTTTTTATTATTATTTTTATTATTTTTTTTATTTATTATTTTTATTGTGTTGATATTGTGCATGTTGTATGTTGATTCGGATTGTGCCTCTCCTACAAAGATCGATGTTTGATATTTTCTTTGATTCTTACTAATTAAAAATAATTTAATTTAATTTTAAAGTAAAAAGATTTAAAATAATTTTTGAATGTATTATTTATTTTTTAATGTAATTTTATATTTTAATATATTAATTTAATATGTTCTTTTTTAAAAAAATGTTTAGATTTAATTTCAACCAATTAGATTCTTTATAATTAATAATTTTTATTAACAGATTTTCATTTATTGAAAATAATTAGTTTGAACTCAGAAATATATTGATCAAGAGAGATGTCAAATAGTGAATGTGCTTGTGATAATAATAAACGTTGCAGAACTCATATTGATGTTGTTAATAATTACAACTCTCGGAAGATCTTTCACCGTTTGATATCGCTCTACAAAACAGATCAGGATAAAACAGAACAATGACAAAACAAAATATTTATTGATTTTTGAAACACATTAAAAAGTTGTTTCACATAATATATAAAAATACATTGCAACGATAAAAAAGCAAAGGAAGTTTTCATTTTGATCACAAATAATATATATAATATGTCTAAAAATTGTGTTTGTTTGTCGGTCACGCTTTTAAATGTGAAATTGCGGAGGCGCCGGAGTGAATCCATTTAAGGACGTGGTCAATCTGAATAACCTGCATCAATACAATTTTGACAGTATAGCGCCTTTGCCGAAAGACGCCCAGAAGCCGATGAAATCGATCGAAAACTTTACAAGTCGTTAAATGGTTATATCAACATCGATTTCGAATAATGACGATTTGGATGATTCCTACAAAGAATTTCGTGAAAATATTTAATGAATCGAATCGGAGGAAAGCAAGCATCATAAGGGTTCTCAGTGGCAATCAAACAGATACACAATTTGCTACAAATGTCAGAAACCGGATCATATCGCAAAATATTGTCAGTCGGGAAACGAACATGGGAGTTTGTAGGCGCCGCCTCTCTCCCTTCACAGTTGCAGGCGTTGCCGACGATGATCGTCACCGTAAATGACAGGTCGGCCATAGCGTTGATTGATTCGGGTTGTTCGAAAACGGTCGTTTTAAAAGGGTTAGTTAGTGATTGTATGTTGTTTTCTGACGGAGAAAGTATGGTTTTGGCGAATGGAAAGGGTGTTAGAGTGGGTTCGGGCGAAGTGCGACTGACTATAAATTGCAGGATCCTTAGGGTGGAATATTCGGTAATGGAACATTTGCAGTATGGTCTAGGGATCTTAATAGGTATAGATGTCATACGTAAATTGGGCGGCGTGAGAATTAATAAGGGTGTTATTGAGTTCTGTGAAGAATAAATTAAAGGGACAGATAGTAGCTTGAGTTGTACTGCATCGGATGCATCTCTTGTTAGAATAAAAAAGCATAATTTTGAGATTGATTTTAAGGAAAATTGGTCGATTAAATGGAATTGGAAAAGTGAGGCTCCGAGTCATCTTCCGAATCACCAGTCAGTTTTTAAGGACAACAAATTAAAAGATGTTGCAACGTTGAAAATTTTCGACGGTTGGGTAGAAAAGGGTTATCTAATCGAGTACAATGAGAAAGAAATGGGTAAATCGATAGGATCCATACCGATATTTGGAATTTTGCAGGCTAATAAATTCAAGATAAGACACATTCTTGATTTTAGAAAATTAAACAATTACGTGGAAGTTTATAGAAGGTTATAGAAGTTCAGCGGATATATGTTTAGAAAAGCTCCGCGATTGGCGACGTAGGGGTTCGACTTTTTCATTGCTTGATTTGTCAGAGGCGTACATGCAGATTCATGTTCATAATGAGATGTGGCGTTACCAATCTTGTATCATTAACAACTAGAAATATGCTTTAACTAGGATTGGTTTTGGTTTAAACATTGCGCCAACTATAATGACCGAAATCGTCAGGTGGATTCTGAACTCTGACACCAGGATGCGTGAAAATACCGACTCTTATATTGGTGATATTTATGTAAATGAAAATTTCATTTCTGTTGAAGAAGTAGAAAAAGTGTTCAATAACTTCGGTGTCAAATGTAAGAAACCGGAAAATCTGTCACAAGCCAATGAAGTTCGAGTTTTAGGAATGAAAATCTTTAAGGACCATCATGTAGTGAGATTGAAGAGGGACAATCAGACAAGGGATGAGCTGGATGTGGAATCAATTTCACGTCGTGAGTTATATTCGTTATGCGGACAATTAGTTGGAATACATCCGGTAGCTAGTTGACTACGTCCGTCATGTTCATATCTTAAACAACTTAGTGAGGGAAGGTGGGATGAAAAGATAGACGAAGAATTATTTGAGAAGATTAAATGGGTTTTAAAGACAGTGAGGAAGAGTGATCCTTACAGAGGTTGTTGGGCCATTGATGACTTCAGGGAAGGTATTATATGGTGCGACTCAAGTTCAATAGCCATTGGTGCATCGTTAGAAGTCAAAAGGAACATAATCAACACGCATCATGGTTGAGAAAAACTGATGATTCTAGACATATTAATGTAGCCGAACTAGAAGCAGTTGTAAAGGGTTTAAATTTATGTGTGAAATGGGGTTTAAGGAGCGTGATAGTAAAATCGGATAATAAGTCAGTAGTTTCGTGGATAACATCAACAATCTCAGATCGCGAAAAATTAAATACCAAGGCTTCATCTGAGCTTTTAATAAAACGAAGACTGTCGATGATCAAGGAGCTATGTCAGGAGTATGAGATCGAGTTGAAGATCGAGTTTGTTAGTAGCGAAGATAACAAGGCGGACTAGTTGACAAAAATCCCAAAACAATTAAAAGGAAGCAATTATTTTTTAACGGTTACGGACGATCTAATCAAGCTGCAGCAACTTCATGATAAGTGTCATTTAGGCACAAACAGAATGCGATATCTATGTGCGAAGTAAGGAATAGGTGTGACAAACGCGGATATCAAGGATCTGATTTCAATATGTCAAAAATGTCAATCCATCGATCTGGCACCGTAAAATAGAAACCGGTAGGCTGAGCGTCAATGAAAACTGGACAACACTTGCTGAGGATCTTACAAAGTACAATCAACAAAAATTTTTAAGTGTAATCGATTGTGGTCCTTCTCGCTTTGCGATATGGAAATTAATTAAGACTGAAGACGTCAAGTCAATTGTCTTAGAATTCTCAAGTTTGTTCTGTGAACGCGGGTCTCCCAAGGAACTAATTATCGATAATTATATCACATTTCATTCGGTAGAATTCAACAAGCTAATGGAAAAGTGGAACGTTCGAGTCATGTATTGTGCCATCAATCGACCTACCTGCAACGGAATAATAGAAAATAATCACAGAACAATCAGAAGAATTGCGTCCAGATCAAATATCAGCATATTGGAAGCTTTATATGGTATAATAACACGCCATCTGAAGGAAAAGAAACACCAAGCTTGGTGTTGTATAGCTATTTGCCCATAGGGTTAGATATAATTGGAATAAGTGAAAAGGAACCGTTTTCTGGAAATCCAGATTATATTGAGAATCAATTAGTGTGGGAAAAACCGGAAAACAGTACACCATGTACACAGCAATGTGCCAAGGGTGTTGTCGTAAAAAGAATAGATCAAAGGAAATATCTAGTAAATTGCGACGGATTTTGCGGTCCAAGACATATCGCAGACATTCGACCTAGACAGCCTGACTTGGTTGAAAATTCCAAGTCATACTATATGAATATGGAGGAAACTGCATCACTACCAGACAATCAAACACAAGAGGAACAATCATTGAACTGTAGGCCTAGTAGAAAAAGACGAAGACCGCCTTATCATTATGGGTTCAGATTCTTCTGTGGACGAATCTGGTGGGAGTGTTGAATATTAAATATTTTAAAAATTTGAAATATTTAATATTTACTTTTTTGATAAATATTTTGTTTAAATATTATCAATTAAACAGTGTTTTGAAAATAAACTTTTCGCGTGTTACAATTTATTTGAAATTAAAATATTAAAATTTAAAATTGTGACATCATAAAATATTTGTTTAATTTAATTAAACAAAATCAGTCAATAAAAAGTTTTTTTCAATATCGGTCATTTGACCGAAGCACCATAAGCGTCTTCGCCAAAAGGCGCCGGGAGCCGACTTAATTGACTGACTTTTAAATCAGCACAGAATTGGGAACAATAAATAATAAGTTATAATAATTACTATTTAAAAATTAAAGTAGAAACTTTCAAAAACGAAAATTCAGCTCACCCGTCATATATGACCGGTCTTTTTCTAGTTGTTATATATTACAAATAAGTTACATTAATAACGAACTAACAATTGATTTTTATTTTTTACTAGTTGATTATAAAAAATGAAATACAAGAACAATATTTTATAACATACTCATGTACATTTAAAAAGCAAATAAAATCTGTATTTTTCTTAAGTTGATTTAAGAAAAATAAAAATATATAAAACAATGTAATGAATATTTCATTGAATATTGTTCAAAGTGCAGGGTATTTTTAAAGACCAAAAGTGATAGTGTTCTTGGAGGGATCCTAAGACATCGCCGCGATTCAAACCCGCAAAAATTTCAAGCTCACATCTTAAAATAAACCATGAATGACGAAATAAAGAAGAATATTTTGATATCATTTTACCTAATATGGGCGCTGATAATCTGCCCGGAATTTTAGCGATTGGCAATGATGATTTGCTGAAGTATTTAGAAAGCGATGTGATCTTTGGAGATGACATTATTGAAAAATGACCTCAAATGTTTTACCAACTTTATACATGGCACAGTAAAATAGGGAATTCTTATCCGCTATGTATAAAAATAAAAATATTATTTGTATATTGTGTTTCAAAAATAAATAAATGTTTTATTTTATCACTGTTCTGTTTTATCTTGTTCTGTTTTATCACAGAACCAAAAAGTTTGGGTCAAATTTGACCCATGTTAGTAATTGTTGCTACAAAAATAGTCTGCGTAAAGTAAGGGTTAAAAGAAAAAAGGATTACCGTATATTACCGCGTATAATGCGACCCCTATAATTTGACAAGGATATCCCGCAGAAACCTAGCGTCCACATATAATGTGATCACTATATTTTTTAAGCCCTTTCAAACCTTCAAACCGTAAAAACAGTCTTAACATAAAAAAATAAATCATCCAAAAAACAATTCATTTATTAATTAAATTCTTCATCGTCACTCTCTCCGAACATTTCGGTCAAAAATTCATCTGTTGTCAAATCATCACCTGTATATCCATTATCATCATCATCGTCCACGTCTTCCTGTTCTTCATTGCCACTTTCATAAATGGCATCATCTTCAGTCCCATCCAAAGCATTGCTGATACCACATTTCAAAAATGAATTCTTTACTATGTCCGATGGAATGGACTCCCATGCTTCTTTTACCCAAGTTGTAATACGGGTAATGTCCATCTTCTGTAAATTTCTGTGTTTGGTTAAAGTTGGAGCTCCAGACGACATCCAGTCCGTCCATTTTGTGCGTAGCCGGTCTTTGAATGGTTTATTAATGCAAACGTCTAAAGGCTACAGGACCGTTGTCAGACCGTCTGGGATAACCGCAAGATTGGTTTTCATTTTGCCTGCAGTTTTCTTGAAACTGTCACTCATATGGGCCCGAAACATATCCCATACTAATAACGACTTTTTCTGAATCAAAGCACCTGCACGGTCATTTCAAACAGTTTGCAGCCAAAGTTTGACACCTTCTTCGTCCATCCAGCCTTTTGGATGAGCGCGGACAATAATCCCTAACAGAAACGTGACATTTTTTGGGATTGACCTCTTAATAATTATTGGTTTTAGTTTCGTTCCATTGGCCATGCACGCTAAAACAACTGTGAAAGGAGTTTTCTCATGACCTGTTGTTTTAAATGAAACGCTTTTATCACCGACGGCATTAACAGTTATGTTTCCCGGCATATCGAAATACATTGGTGTCTCATCCATATTCTCTATTTGCGATAACTCATATCCATGTCGTTTTCGCGTAGTTATTACAAATTTATGGAAGGAATCCACCTTTTCCTCTCATTGCTTTGGCAGCTTCTGTGAAATTTTTGTGCGCTGTCTCAGTGTCAGGTCATACCGTTCCATAATATATTGCACCATCCTGATGAAGCAAGACAAGTGTCAATACCAGGAGTTCCTTTGAATTGCAATTTTTTCAACTGAAGAGCACGAAAACGAATTGCATTTCTTATCACAATGTAGCCTTCTTGTCTCTGCATAACTACTCACTCATTCAAGTCATGTTCTAATTCAGGAAATGAAGCTGCATCTCCTCGCCTAGACCGCTTTGTTTTCGGCATCTTTTCCAAACTCTTTCTGTATACGCCATGCACGAATTTTGCTTTCACCAATTCCAAATTCCCTCATTGCAGCACATTTATTACGTTCTTCTGTAAACTTGACTACACTCAACTTGAATACAACTTCATACAACATACGCTTTCTTTTCTAACTCATGTTTAAATTAAAAGGTAAAAACTATTTTATTTTCCAAGATTATTTTCTATAATTATAATGGCGGTTTGACACATTTGAAATAAGATAGCAGATAAACAAGGTAATATTTAGATTTCTTTGTATTAATATTCGCATTAAGTAATTTATTACGCATTAAATTATCTAAATAAATAATTAATTATCGATTTAGTAATCATTTTGTAGTAATCATTACTCATTAATAATAAATGATTTAGATAACTTACTCAGAATTTATTACTCACGGATAATGCGACCCTATGTTTTAATGAGGACAAAAGTGGTAGAAATTTTTCGCATTATACGCGATAGTATACGATAACTAAATAAATGATATGGGAAAAAGGAATGTCGATTTTAAAAAAGAGAAACGAAAATATTAACGATAAAAATTTGTTTAAAAGGATAATTATTAAAGAAAAGGAGCTGGAAATCGGTTTAAATTCATGGATAATATTATTAGGTGTATAACTTAGTTTTTTGGATTTTCTAAGAGATGGTGTAACCTTTGTAATAAGCATTATTTTACAGTCGTACGTACAGATTTTTAAAGTGCTGAAATCGAGGCATTAAAATTAAGTGGGTCATTGACCTTAAATGCGTCATAAACATATTTTTAATCATGTTTTAGCATGACAACTTTCATACCAACAAAACAGCATTTGCGTGAAGCACTACTGTTTTGCTTTAATCAAAAGAAAAAAGCTGCAGACAGTTTTCGGCTTCTTGAAGAAACTTATGGTCAAC
>MQRK01234468.1:3487-15293 GCA_001938485.1 Girardia tigrina
TCCCGCCGTTTTTTAAACATTTATTTTCAAAGAAATCAAAGAATTTTAACAACCAAAATAATGACTCAGTTAATTATATATTTAATGAAATCATAAAATTTTAACAGCAAAAGTAATAACACTTCAATCAATTATGTACTCTCCTTCATTGTTCAGTACTTCTACCCATCTTTCCACCAGTTTGTTGATTCAATTTCTCCAGAAATCCTTAGGTCGAGTGTCGAAGAAGTTATTGAACCAATTCTCAAGATGATCCTGATTTTCGAAGCTAAGACCCCTCATTTCATTTGAAAGGCAGCTGAAAAGATGGTAATCCGTCGGGGCGAAGTCTGTGGAATAGGCAGGATGTTGAAGGACCTCCCAACCGAGCTCTTGGAGTTCCATCTTGACCGTTTCTGCGGTGTATGGTCGAGCATTGTCATGGAGGAGGATCACCTGGCTTTGTCGATCCGGTCTTTTTTGTCGAATTTTGCCTCATTGACTCGATGCACAATTGGGCTTTATAGAGATTCTTTTCTACTGTCATGTTCTTTCCAAGCATTTCCCAGTGGATTAGACCTTCCCAATCCCACCATACGCAAATCATTGTCTTCATCGGGTGCAGGTCTTTCTTGCTAATCTCACCTTTGCTTCATATTCACATAGAGACACAATTTCTCGTCTCCAGTGACGTTTCTGTATAAGAAACGTTGCCTGTGGCCATGGGTTCCCTGGATATCGAGCGAGATTTTGAGCTGCAATGTAAAGTCGCTTATCCTTCTGCTTTTGGGTGAGTTCGTGCCGGACCTAAGCTCCAAGCTTTTGAGTGAAACCCATCAACTGAAGGTGGCGTTAAATTGTCGCAAAATCACAATTCATCTTTTCGGCCAATTCTCTGCATGTCTGTCGGCCATCTTCCTTCAAAAGATCCCCGAGTTGGTCCTCGTCCATTTCGACTGGTCTTCCGGAACAAGAAGCGTCGTTGAGGTCAAAATTATCTTGTTTGAACCTGGCAAACCAATCCCGAGCAGTTCTCTCAACTATAGCGTCCTCTTCATACACGGCACAAATATCTCTGGTAGCTTCACTCGCTTTTTGACATCGATTAAAGGCGAAGAGAAGGAGGTGTCGAAAATACGATTTTTTGTCGACTTGATAATCCATTTGACGGTTCTAAAAAAAGACAAGAAAATAATATAGGCAAAAACGATTACTTTAATCTTGTAGAGCATAGCACGGGCTTTCTAATGGTATATAACACTTCCCCAAACATCAAAAAGTCTTTGTAGAACAAATAGTTTCATGTAACAGCGGGAACTTATACAACAACCCAATATATATATATATATATATATATATATATGTGTGTGTGTGTGTGTGTGTGTGATGTCTTGAATTTTTAACATAGTTTTTGAAATTATAAATCTTCCGGTTTAAATGAACGTTTTCTTTTAATTCATTTTTTAAAATATTTTCTTCTGTTTATTTATATTTTCTCTTAAGTAAGGAAACTGATTGATGTTGAAAGCAAATAAGAATAATTTAAGACAAATATAAAAATTAACTTTTGATATTTACCGAATAAATTAAAATAAAAAAACTAATGATCCTTTTACAACATCAAAATAGTTTTTGAAATGAAAAGGAATAAATTCAAAAATTTTATCCTATTATCATACAGTTTTTGAAATATTTAATTCATTTAAAAACAAATTTATATTATATAATTACAAGATTTGCAATAAAAATATTAATTTAAAATTACAATTTTGTCTGAAACAAACAGTACGAAAGTAGTAAAATTAACTTTTCTCCTTTTTACTGATTTAAAAATATTCTTAACTATGATCCATATTTAACTTAGATAAATTATAATTGATATAAATTTATTTAATATTTAATTTGCAGTTATTTATTCATATTTTATTGAAAGATTAAGTCATATAAAAACGATAAAAAAGAAATTGGACTTTAGTAAGGATAAATTAATATATATTGATATTATAGTGTGTAATATTAAAATATACTATTAATATATGTAGAGATTCCAAATAATTATTTAATAATTATGAATGAGTTTGAGTTATAAATTTAAAAATTTTTAGTGTTTCAACCTGAGACCTTACTTTTCCATAGAAAATCCGATACCGTTCGTACATGATCACAATCATTTCAAAAATCTAACTCCAAAAGTTTAGGACAGATCGCATGTTATCAAAGATTTTACATTTAAATGCCAAATATTTTTTTTTCAAGTCTCTCATTTCAATGAAGCGATATAATAAAAATTGTGAAGACATTCTTAAACCAGAACTAATTTCAAATTATGAAACAATAAATATTATTATCATAAATCTTTTTAACGAATTGAAAAAAAGTATTCAAACGACAGAAGTTTTTAATTCAAGACCTTAAAAAGTTATTGCAATAAAGAAATGTAATAAGTTAAGCAACATTCTATCTTCAAAGAATAGAGAGCAAGATTCACAAAATTCTTGTGTGGAAATAATGAGGAGGTTGTAATAGTAATTATTAAACAAATTAATTCGTTTGTTTAAATATACTGTTTGTAATAATAAATAAAAGATTTAAATTCGACTTCAGAATTTTGATTTACTATAACAATTGGCGTCATCAGCAGGATAATCCGATTTCAATGTAAAATCTCGAGAAGATGGATATATCAGATCCGAACAGCCTTCAAGATTGGTTTGAAAGGTTCGAGATCTACTCTTCAATCAATCAAAAAATCACTCCAGAAAACAAGACCGCACATTTCTTAACAATGATCGGAAAAGAAGCCTATCACCTTGTTCGAAATCTGGAATATCCAGAATCAGTCTCAAAGAAATCAGCTCAATCTCTATATGCACTTCTACGAGAGCATCTTCTTCCAGCAAACTACGAGATCAATGAAAGGACCAAATTCCATAGCATCATTCGACATCCAGATGAAAAATATAAAGAATTTTTACTCCGGATTCAAATTCAGGCTTCCAAATGCAATTTTGGGAATCATTTGGAAATTCAAATTAGAGACAGAATCACTGCAGGAATCAACAACACTGAAATTCAACAGAAGTTACTACGAGAGAAGGATCTCACGTATCACAAAGCCCGCAATATCGTACAAGAATATGATGATTTATGCAATTCAACGACAATTCCAGTTCTTCAAGTGAGCAGAGATGGAAAATACATCAGAAAAGAATATTCTCAAAACAGATTCTCCGGACGTAAAGAAACATCAGATCAATCCAATACCCGGATCAAAATTGGACTTTGTCAGTCTTGTGGAGGTAATCATTTTCGCTCTTCATGTATATTCAGGAACGCAATCTGTCATCAGTGCAAAAAAGAAGGACATATAGCAAAGGTTTGCAGATCCGGAAGCATATCAGTTCATCCAAAAGCAATAAATGCTTCAGAAGAGAGCTCAGACACAGAAATGTTATCATTTTCTATCGATTCAACTCTACACATACATGAGGAATTGAACTTCGATAATGGAACAAGCCATCAGTTTATTNTGGATACCGGAAGTCCAATCAACTTTATGCCAATTCGCCTTCTAGAGACTCTGAAATTGGGAAACAAACAGTCTCTATCTTCAACTTCAGTCACAATACGCGGAGTATCAGGTCACAAACTTCACGTATATGGAAAATGATTGTTGAACGTATTGAAAAATGGGGGTAAGCTATCTTTAAATTTCTATATTACAGCAGAAGGACCAAGTGTACTCGGGCTGGATGAATTAAGGAAGTTACAAATACAGCTCTCTCTAGCTCTACAGTCAAATTCAGAAACAATGCCACTTACAGGAGATATAAAAAGTCTCATATATACGTGCAGCAAAGTGGAAGGTGGTATCAAAATTCCACCAATTTCAATAAAAATTTCATCCAATCCAATCTTTCTCAAAGCTCGACCGATGGCGTTGAGCTTACAGGAGTCAGTCAAGAAGGAATTAGACCATTTAGTTCTTGAAGGGATAATCCAGTATGTCGAATCAAGTTCATGGGCAACTCCTATCGTAATGCCTCTGAAACCAAACGGTCAACCAAGAATATGTGGAGATTATCGAATATCCATCAATCCACATTTAGAACAGACAGCATCAATTACACCATCAGTTGAAGAAATGTTCATTAATTTGAAAGGAAACTTAATTTTTTCAAAAATCGAACTCACTCAAGCGCTTCTTCAGATACCACTAAACGAACAAACAAAAAAGCTGACCACCATCAATACTATGTGGGGACTTTATCAATACAACTTTCTTCCATTTGGATTATCAGTATCTCCAAATATTTTTCAGACAACAATTAATGAAGTTATTAAAGGAATTCAAGGAGTCAGAGCATATCAAGACGATCTTATTGTTTTCGGATGAACACAGAAGGAACCTGAAACAATTACTTGAGAGACTAAAACAATTCAATGTGAAAATTAATGCATCCAAATTCATCTTTGGAGTTCAGAAAATTAAATATCGCCTTCTAGAGACTCTGAAATCGGGAAACAAACATCTAAACTAAAACATCTAAAACTCTATCTAAAAAGACTTTTCACAAGGACTGGTTTACCTCCGAAGTCCTATTCTATGATCGAGAGAAAGGCTACGGGAAGTCTGTAGATGCTGATGGGTTTTCCTATAACATTTTCATATTCCATCGACGGAAACGGTATAACTCCAGATCAAGAAAGAATCCAACCAATAATTAAAGCTCCAAAACCAACAACAATGAATCAACTAAAATCTTTTCTAGGATTTATCAATATTACAGTAAATTTATACCTCATTTTTCCACAATTGCAGAACCGCTATTCGAAATGCTCTCACAGAAACAATTCACGTGGAATCCGAAAGAAAATTAGGCTTACGAAAATCTTTTATCACAAATAATTTCGAGAAAGTCATTAAAGAGCTTCAATCCGTCAGAAAAATGTTACATCACAGTAGATGCTTCGGAATTTGGACTGGGGGGCGTTTGGAACAGTCAGGTCAACCAGTTATTTTCATATCTCGTCGATTGTCAAGTGCAGAACGTAATTTTTCACAAACACAAAAAGAAGCACTAGCGATTCACTGGGCCGTAAAACGACTTCACAAGTATCTATTCGGGAACAAATTTCTGATAACAACAGACCACAAAGCTTTGGAATACATATTCAATCCAAAACAATCGCTATCTAAAACAGTATCCAGCATGATTCAAAGATTGGCTTTAGATATAAGTTCATTTGATTATGATATTGAACACCGTCCTGGGGAAAAACCTCAAGCAGATTACATATCTAGATATTCATACCAAGAGCAATCAGAGAAAGAAGGAAGTATTTGTTTTATTAACCCATTACCGATTGACAGGATCTTATTGATCACCGAAACAAAAAACGCTTATGCTCCGATATTATCAGCGTTAAAAAATGGATGGTCAATCACCGAAAAGAAACGATTTCCTGAATTCTATGCAAAACGTGAAGAAATATCTGTACAAACCGATGGAATCATTATGATTAATGATCAAATACTCATTCCTCCATGCTGCCGACAAGAGATGCTAAATCATCTGCATAAAAGCCATCTCGGAAGAGATAAAATGAAATCATTAGCCAGATTAATATGTTAGTGGCCAGAAATCAATCATGATATTGTCAACTTCGTAAGAAATTGCAAGAGATGTGCAGTAAAACATAGTAATCACAAGAATTGGAAGCCATGGCCGACAACAATGTACCCTATGCAAAGAATCCACGCAGATTATTGTGGCCCGTTTTTGGGAAAATTCTATGCTTTAGTAATAGAAGACTCATTCAGTAAATTCTCAGAAGTATTCTTAACACTAAATGCTACTGCAGATTTCACAAAATAATGCTTACAAAAGATTTTTTCTAGAGAAGGAATAGCTCAAGTTCTAGTTACTGACAATGGAAAGCATTTTTCTTGTCAAAATCTACAAAACGGGCTAAAAAAAATTTGGTGCACTCCTGTATTTACAGCTCCAAGAAATCCACAATCCAACGGATTAGCAGAAAATTTCGTTAAAACCCTAAAAATTGCTATTAGTGCAATTTTTCGAACAAATTTCGAAGAATTAAATATTTCCATTGATAATTTTTTATTGCAGTATAGAAATGCAGTTCATTCAACGACAAAGAAAAGCCCAGCAATAATGTTTAAAGGAAGAACTCTTCGATCTTTCGGAAATATCGATACAACAGAAGTCATGTTTTACAAAAGCAACGAACAAATTCCAACAGACGGTATTATTCTAAATCACATTGGCAGTCGAATGTTTAACATAATGGATCGAGAAGACGGAAGCCTACATCGTAGACAATTGGATCAAATACACATTTCGAAATCGCAAGATGAAACAAAGAATTTGAATAATACAGAAGCCCAATCAGAATCGACAAATAAAGAAGACGAAGAATCTGAACCACGAAGAAGTCAAAGAGAAAGGAAAATTCCAAACTACTTAAGGGACTTCGAAACTTAAAGAGGAAGGACCTGTAATAGTAATTATTAAACAAATTAATTCGTTTGTTTAAATATACTGTTTGTAATAATAAATAAAAGATTTAAATTCGATTTCAGAATTTTGATTTACTATAACAGAGGTATTTAATTTAGTTCGCTGATAAAAATTTAAATATTTTTAAAAATTATTTTGAACTGAAATCAAATTGAAAATTTTAAAAATTAAGTAGTATTACAATTAATTAAATATTTTAACTTTGAATTTAAAAATATTCTTTATAAATTTATTTGATTTAAAATATTAGTCTAGTAAAAAATAAATGGATTAGAAACAGATAAAACAGTATTTTTAACAATAATAAAGTTATTTGAATTTTGTTGAAAAATTTTTATTAAAATCTGCAAAAATTTACTTTTCATATTTTGAAATCAATTAAGGATATTATTAAGAACACCAATTTGACTTTTCATATTTTTATTTAAACAACAATTTTGATTGCCCTTAAGACAACCTTTGTCAAAGCTTTCGTACGATTGCATTCTAAACTAAATTGATTAATGAATTAATTCTTATTATTTTTTTAGTAAATGGAGAAATAAATATATTATTAAAATATTTACTCAAAACTTATTGGATAATAATTAAAATGATTATTAATTATTTAAAAAATATTAATTTGATTTATTTATTAAAAATTGTAAAAATTAATTAACTTATTTGACATTTTAAAATTATTTGAAATTAAAAATAAATTTAAACATAACATATTTTTAGATAATAAGAATTCAAATATTAATCATCCATCTGGGTAGGAGAGACAATATTCCAAATCAACATATACATTCAAACACAAAACATCAAACATTCAAAATATTCATTATTATTATTATTATTATTATTAAATTATTCCTTATGAATAAAAAATTAAATATTTAAATCATAAAAATATTGTATATTAAATATATGTAAATTAATAGTTTTCTTAAATATTTTATAAAAAAATTAATATTAAAAATTATTTAGATTTGATTTAAAATAAATTTAAATTATTTGAAAATATAGATCGACGGATTGATTACAAATTTAGGAAATAGTTGAAACTTTTGTTTGAATAATTGATATTAATAAATATAAATTGAGTTAAAATGACTTCTGATACAAATGTTACTTCATGTTACAAATACCTCACATAGAATTGAAACAAACAGAATCATTAGATGTATTTACGGATCTTCCGTATAGAAGATAAATCTATAAAATTCTAAATTTATGGGTAAATTTTATGTTATTACGAAAAAATTTTTAATTTTTTTTTAAAACACTTGGTTTTCTGCAGATGTTTCAAAGATTTTTATATTTTTACAAAATATAGTTTTTAAAGAAAGAATATATATGTATCTCTAATTATTTTTGTTGTTTTTTAACAAACCATAGAGAATTTGATACTCAGCCTATGAACTCTTCGAATTAAAAATTACATTCACAGAAAAAATGTCTTGTTTTACTTCGTTAAAATGTAATTGATACCGTAATCTAATTCCTTTAGATGTAATAGTTTTTGATGATATGGAATAAAGTTTGTTAGTTTTTGGTTATGGTATTTTGGAATTAAGTATAAATGTAAGTGTTTAATCATCATTCATTTTACATATTGTAAGTGTGGTGACGTAACTCATCACCACATTACCTAATATCAAGCTTAAATTTTGTCGCATCTCATAAAATCACTTAAGTTCAAATTCCAGTGTCAGGACATCACCTGAATATACAATTATAATGTCAAATTCATTTGCATTAACTAACTCCATCGTATAAAACGTAAAATTGCCATAGTTAAAGCCTGTGTAAATAATAATAATTATTTCACTTTTGTTTGGCTATTAAACCAAGATTAAAATTGTTGCTCTAAATTAAAATTCTAAGATTTTGTTACATAATCTTTTGAATAATTGAAGCGAAAAACGAACCCTGCAAAGACGACGAGGAACCGATCTTGGCATTGCAGTTAGTTTTGTTATGTATATAATAATTGTAGTAGTATATTTATTATACTTACCGTTGCCAAGATTGGTTCCTCGTCATTGCAGCTAAGGGGGGTCACACTAAAGTTTAGTGTTTTGAAACTGACTGTGGTGATTTATATTTCTGATGTTTTTTGTGACGATGCATGTCTTAAATATATAAAGCAAATAAATAAATTTTGGAAAATTAATATATTTATGTTAGTGTTTCTAATAATATGAAACACACTGTATATTTAGAAAGATTTAACTACGTAAACCAACTATAAAAATTATTTAATTTAAAAAATTATTTTCACAGAGGCACTTGAAAGTATTCGTAATTTACAAAATTTTGTATTGTCTGAAGCTCCATCTCTTGTGGAAAATGTTTTAGATTTGGAAATAAAGTTAGAGGAATTGGGTTCTGTCCGTAAAACCAAAATTACGGACTTTTTTACTACCTGACTTTTTAAACATAAAGTTGGGATATTGTTGATTGTTGAATGAGTAGAAAAGGGTAACATTATGGACATTATTGAATTAAAAGCAAGTTTTCTCTTAAAAATCATAAGCCTCTAAAAATATCCGACTCGAGTAGGAGCAATTGGCCCTAATTTTTGGTCTGGGGTCAATATATGACTTTTTTATTACCGTCACAAGGTTAAATTGGCGATCTCTCGATAAGATCGAATAGCAATAATCATTTTCTTAGAAATTTAATGAAGTATTCTATGGAAAATCGCGCATACTCCTCTAAGTCGAACACTCCGTTAGCATAAACATTTTATTCGGAACGAAAAAGTTCGACTTAGAGAGGTTTTACAAAAATTTAATCAACCTATACTAAACATTAAGACAATATTTATGCTAAAACCTTTTTCTTCTGTAATTATAAAGTCGGACTGGAATTTATATAACTGATTTGCTTGACAAAAAACTCATATTTTCGAAAGTGTTTTATTTTCTAAATTCCAAATATGTTCCAGCAAAATAAATTAACTTTTTTGAATTAATTTTTTTCTTTAAATTTATTTTTGAGAAAAAGGTAGTTGATGATTTGAAATTATTTAGCTTACAAAATTTTAAATGACAAATAGAAATGTTCAAAGAATTTGAGATAAAAAGAAAAAAACCATAATTTATTATTTGAAAGAAAATTAGCAGACAGAAGAATTTCAATTTGTATTTTCTTTAATACTAAAAAAATTCTAATTTCGATGTAATATTTACCTGTTAATATGAATAAATCTTACAAAGGTATTAAAAATTTTATGTTTTTATCCGCTACACATTGTATAATATATATAATATATTACTATTGTACCTACTGGTAATAACATTTTTATAAGGATTATGTTTATTGTTTTTATTTGTAAGATACATATTTTTAAAACTAAATGTTCTACTTCGTTGTCCTGTTTAAAATTAAATGTACCCCAGGCTCTAAATTTACTAATATAGATTATCTATTCTAAATAATATTCATCCCGATTACTTTACATCATCGCCCTAAGGTTCGATTTGGAGAAAGTGACATGAAGAGCTGTGACATTCACTAGAAGAATTTCGAACAACTGAAACTTCAGTGCCAATAGACAATTAAAAAATATATAAATAAAAAAAATTAAATTGCATTTGATTTTCAAAATATTTTTGGAATGTGAATGAAAAAGAACTGTATTTTGAAATATTTTAGGAACATATAATAAATGATATAAGAATCATTTTGCTATCGATTACTGTTGTTTAATAAGCATTTTGACAAGAAAAAATTATAAATAAAATCATCGTGTTTTAATCAAAGTAAAGTAAATATTTATATATCAATGTTTTCTTACCACTTTAGGAGTTATAATTCCTTAACCCATACATTCATGATCTTGGTGATGCATTGATTCCAGAACTGGATTATCATTAAGGCTGTAAACCTTTCACGGCAAAACTTTTAAAATTCGCGGGTCAATCGTGGTAAAAAGTGTAAAATTCACGACTAATTTGCAACATCACGTGTTTCCCAAATAGTACTTAATACACACGCTTAATTCAGTGAAAAACAATTGTTTTCACGTACAAGCAAATTGTTTTTGACATGCATTTACCAATATCAAAGAAAAAAAGTAAATAAAACAAAGTTCTGAAAAATAAAACTTTTATTTAAATTTCCTTTTAAATTTTAGTTTATAACTTTTTAGAGTTCTGTTACAACATGTTGTACATAGCCAAGTTATCGCCCTTAATGCTACATCTGTCGTTTCTCAACACAACCAAGTATAGACTGAAAGATCATTCAGCAGCAACGATGTTACACGGTACACTCCAACAGCTCAGTGCTATTTCTGACAGTTTCGGAAACTGCGGAGCTGCAGCAATCCAGAAGTCAACCAGATGTTGAGTTGCCCTCAGATCACCAACACTTGACAGGTAGATACGCAGTTCAGTCTTTGCTTGTATGTTATCCTCGAATCAAGGTGTGTTCTCATAAATAAACTCGTAGGTTATATTCAGTATTATATATATTATAAACACACGACATGCTCGAAATAAGTTCGCAGTAGGTTGACAGAAGCGAAATGTGCTGCTTTCAGCTTCACAGATATAGTTTCTCAGTTTCGCGGAACCTTTGTGTAAATCTTCAACAGATGGAGATAGTTGCTTCAGATGCTGGAAGACTTCAGACGCTGAAGTATCCATTCATTCTGCGACATAAGTCAGTTCATCTGTAACAAGATGTGCTTTTACGTCTGCTCCTTCATATTCCGTTAGCTTTGACATAATCTCGGAAGCATATTTGCGTAGCTCAGTCAAGTTGTCTTTCACAGTAGAGAGACACAGAAATCGACAAGTTCGAAAATGTTCAAACTAAATGTTCTCTCGACCTTATCACCAAAAAATTCTGAATAATCAGGAACTGTCGAAACCTGGCCTTACGTGCAGGACATGCTGTGAAAGTTTTTTTACACTTGCCACCAGTTTACTGATTACCGGAAACGAGTGCTGCCACACTTTACCAACGAGGTTGAGTATATGTGCATTTCGAGTAACGTGGACACCATTGAGGAGCACAGCCTTCAGGCTACTGTTCCACGCCTTGTACATATATGTTGCATTGTGTTATATATATAATCGAATTAAAAATTAAATCCAATAGTCATAAACATATATTTGAAAATTACAATTTTTTGAATATTTAAACAAGCACTTTTTTTATTTAAAGTCAATATTTTATTAAATAATTCATTTAATATCACATTCCCCTCTTCGAAATCATCTGTATATCGGTCTTGGATTCCGCGTACTTCTGATCGGGTATCTTCTCTCTTTGACCTGAGCTGT
>MQRK01234477.1:6402-17576 GCA_001938485.1 Girardia tigrina
ACAATAGTAATCATAGTAATAATAATAACTAACTAACTAACATATACTTAAATCGATTCTTAATATTAATTATTATTTATTGTTGTCATTATAAAACCATAGATATGAAAGTGCTTTTTAATTGCAGTCAGGATTTCCATTGACATCCTGAAGATATGTGAGGTCTATGGAGTTTTCAAAAAGCTAATGAAACTTGAACTGTGACTAATCTAAAAATCTGGACGTGATGGAGGAAAATGGCTAGTATATTTGAAATCAGCATCAAAAACAACATAGAAGTAGCCTATTGCCGTACGAGAAAAAAAATTGATGTAGAGTAGTAATAATTAATATAGCAATTTTAAATATATATGGATATTTATAATTACTAATATTGATTTTAATTATGTTTTTTTTAATTAAATTAAATCAAGTTTTTTGATTTAATTTAATCGTTAATTGTTTCTTTTTATTATTAATGTTTTTTTGTACAAGTGGTCACTACAATATATAATTGCTATATGATTACGTTTGTGTGCAAGTAATGCGGCCGTCATATCATACAATTGCTAACTACCGACTGTACATACAATTAATAATTACCTACTGTACATATTTTCCGATTTTCGATAAAAAAAACATCAAAAATAAAACTCACACACGTCATTGAGAGGTCAACAGTGAGCAACACACGACGCGCGCTAACACTCATATGCAAAATTCTCGAAAATCGCGAATCACATAACTCAAGCGACATTAGACTCGTAAACGACACACATTCTCATTGGGTGAGCAGAACTCTGTGTAACTTTACAGAAACCATTGCTGGTGGAAGTACTGGAATAAAGGTCTAATAATTACTGGTGCATCGTTCCTCAAATTGTCGAAAGTATGTTGAACAATTTGTTCAGGAACAAACACCAAAGCCATAAGTATACGTATTTTCGTTCTAAGTTCCTGATTATTACTATAATCGACACTAAAACCTAATTTCTGAACTTGTCTAAACACCGCTTGGCAGAAATGAAAATAACAACCGCGTAGACGACTTTGCGGAAACTCTTGATGTAGCGCAACTATTAAACCTTTCTCAAAATCCAATGTGATTAAATTTGGTGTAGGAATCAAATTATGCTTCAGACATAAATCTCTAATCTTACGAAAAACTGATGTGTATGTTTCAGCTTTTTTATCTATCATAATACAATAAATTAATGAAAGTACTTTACTTTGGAGAAGTGCATGGATTGTAAATATTTGTTTATAAAATGGAGGTGCTACCCGAAATGTACCGTCCATGAACCAATGGTTATTGCTGGATAACATTTGTAAATTACTTATTGTTCCAAGTAATATAATTGATTTATCTTCACTGATAAACAATAGGAATAATTGATCTGAAATAGTTTGTGTCAATTGATCAGGTATGTGGATGTCATTTAAACTTTGAGGCAAAACCGGTAATTTCTCGTGACGTGCTCAATACAACAAGTTGTTTATAGATTTGACAGCTGGAAATATAACGGAAGCTAAAGTATTACTAGAAATTTCAGCTATCGCATCTGAATGTATAATTGGAATACTGTGTGTTTCTGTTTATGTCCGTTGCTTCATCTTACAAATAGTACAATTTACGATACCGATTTCTGGTGCTAGTGGATGGGAATGCCCTTGATTTTCAATCGAATGAGAGTTATCAATATTTGACCAAAGTCTTCCTTTGCAACCGCTGGTACGACAGCGCCAATTTTTTCTAATTGAGATGACTGTATCTACCCTGTAGAAGAATCCTCCATAATTTTTAACCTTTTTCAGTTGTTAATATTTCCATTTGGTTTTTTCACAAGTAAAACTTAAAAATAATGTTATGAAAAAATTGAAAATTAAAACAACCTTAAAATTATATTATTAATAAAATATTATTTCTCCAAAAAATATCTTATTAATATAAATATTCTCCAATTTAAATGACAAAACTCTCATTTTAAAATGAAAATTTTCATTCGCTGTTTTGCGAAATTCGCTGTTTTGATGATTCGCTGTTTTGGAATTCGCTGTTTTGAGAATTCGCTGTTTTGTAATTCTCTGTTTTGGGATTCGATGGTATGTAATTCACTGTTATGTAATTCGCTGTTTTCGGGTATAACTTTATTGAATTTAGGAGGGTCTAATTAACATAAAATAGTTGAAAAATTACAGACAATTTTGAAAAAAATTTTGTTATGCTGTTATTTAATAATAAAATAATCAATGAAAAAAATAGATAAAAATCATTTTTTAAACGATTCCAATGATATTTAGATTGTCTATTTATTATAATTATCGATTCGATTTTCATTAAATTATTTTTGATAAAATTCGATTTTCTGATTGATTTCTGTGGTTCTGTCGTTTCGTGAATAGTTTTCGTGAGATATTGTTCTCGGTTTCCGGCTTGAATAATTAAAAATCTTTATATCTATCTGTTGAATTTCCATAAATAACAACGATATTTGCGATTTGATTTCATGATAGTGGTTTTATGATAATTGATTGAATTTAATAATTCGTTTCGTATCATCGGCTTATCATTTCTATCTCTTCTCCTTTTACAATCAAACAATGATCAACATTAATACAGTAATAAATAATCGACAGTTTCTTTCTTCTACGTTTTCAAAATATATTAAAAGTATTGAGACATTGAGTAAGTTATTGAATAATAACGATTACTCTAAGTCCATCATAGACTCATTTGTGAGACTGTAGATAAAATAATTGAAAAATAAAAAAAATAATAATAAACAAATCAATAGTTTAAGCAATAAATCACATACTCCTTTAGGTTTGTGTTCGGACATTTTTAATCAATACACATGTAATGGGTGCAATGTCACATATATTGGAAAGACTGTCCGTCCTCTCTGCAAACGAGTCCAAGAACACAGTCAAAGAGGGGGAAAGAGTAATATTTCTGAGTAGTAAAAAAACGTGTAACTCTAATATGAGCATAAATGATTTTAAGATTTTGTGCAAGCATTTTAAAAATTATTGGAGAGTGTCATGTGAAGCATTGTTGATAAGATTGTGTGATCAAAAAATCAAAGTTCAAACAGCACTCTCAACTAATTTGTTAAGAGTTTTCGATTAGACTTACGCAAGTGATTACATAATCATTTATTTCTTATATAAAAGTAGTAAAAAAGAACATAATCTGATGATGACGATTAAACCGTCGAAATATATTATCATCAAATATATTTTTAAATGGCGTTTATTTGTTTTTACTAAAAAAGTGCCATCTTTTTTCAAGTTTAATTGTTATAATTACCTGGTTTTTGATTTAACCATGTTAAGTGCCTTGATATCATTTTTGTATGTTGGAGGCATCATAGGAATACCGTTAATAACAACCAGTTTCTCGGTAACTGGAACATCCAATTCTTTTTCAGCTTGCTCCAATTCAATGGCATCAAAGTCATCTTCCTCTGGTATATTAGCACTTTCTACTTTGGTTTCTTTCCGATTTAAAATTTCAAGAACAATGGCGAAAAAGGCGTTCAACAAAATATCTTTGTTTTTGTTAAAGATTAATAATGAAATCGAAAAGAAAAACATTATTAGATTATGTTTGAAAAGAAAGGTGAGAGTTAATGTGCTTTATAACTTTGTGAGGAATATTTTAAATTGTGAATGAATGTGGTGTGTTAATTTGAGCACTACATGGGCTAATTTAAATTTTTGAAAAAGATTACATATTTAAAAATTACCCGTACTTATTATTTTGTAATAAATTAAAATTTATATTGGATTATTAAATATTTCATTTATTTTTAAAAGTTTAAATTATTTTTAAACAAATAGTTATCGCAAATACAATGAATTTTCAAACAAAATACGCAATTTTCAAAATGGGTGGGAGAAAAACAATTCAATTGTTTTTGAGAAGATTTTTAAAGCCTGAGCATCATACGTTTTCACTAAAAAGCCTGCTACTCATAGACAATTATAGGAGCCACAACATCTTTGAAGTTAATTACGCAGCCACATGAATGTTATTGAAAACAATTTTTTGAAGTCAGCTATGTATGAAGACAGGAATCACTAGTTCGAGCACTTTCCGATAGAAGAAGACTGGTGGTGTGAGAGTGGACTTGTCGTGGTAGTTGCTCGATGGCGAAGGGGTGAAAAAGTCGTGGGGGCAAAAACTCAGCAAAGGCTCATGATTGTCAATTTTAGTCTTCCAATGAATGCCTGGACCTCATCACTATAATTTTGTGTAGCATTCATCGAACAAGAAACGTCCCCCATAGAACAACATTTCGAATTGGTCGGAAGATATAAAAATTATCAACCCATGTTTGAACAACGGGAATCGTTTGCCAATTAGACTTATCAATATTTTGTGGCATACCAGCGTCTGTATATAAGCAATTATGATCATTTAATCTGTAATCTATTTCGCGAAAATCATCTAAAACAGAAATAATATTAACAGGGTTTTCGTCATTAACTGAATCGAGAATGAAACTTCTAACTAATGTACTTGTATTCGATTCGTCACTCGACACTTGAGACACATTGTCCACATAACTTGTTTTCTTATGGCCCATCAGATTTTTTAATTGCATAGAAGCGTTTTCTGTGGACATTCATTTCGAGGAAAACGTAGTTCGAAAGTCAACAATTGCTTCTCTAAATAACTTTATTATCCAACAAAACCTTTCCTTTTACCAGAGTAATTTTCACAGCGATAGATCAATTTTTTTTAAACAGACCACCGTCAAATATTATACATCATAATCAATCAATATTCAACCTTATTTTCAAATTAATCACACAACGAATAAAGCATTTCATTTACACAAACTTCAAACGGGCCAATTATATTAACTGTGACAAAAAAATCTTGGCAAATTAAAAGCAAAGAAAATTAATTACGATGTGGTTTTTTTAAATCAATCAATTTCAAAAACTGTATATGGATTTTTATGGACCATTTAAAAAGACTTTAAATGGGTATCAATATATATTGGCTATAATTGATCAATTTAACAGGTATATTAGTCTGAATGCTTTTATTCATAAAGAATAGAATTTTCGGAATGTACTTATTCGCAGCCTATTTATCTAATAATTTTTTTTGGATTTTAGAAGCCAATATCGTTCTAGCATCCAATTATAATTTTTCAATTTCTTAGTGAAATATTTTTTTTCAAATTTTTAAATCATTATTTGTCCAGGTGGGGGCAAGTGACCTACCTTGCCTTCCCTGTTAGCACCTATGCAAAGGAAGAAGATCGATTTATGGGTTCAGTCACAGTAAAAAAACAAAAGACATGAAAGAAGTTATGAATTCGAGTTAGAGGATGGTATAATTTTTATCTGAAATGTGGAATCGCTAAAGCCATTTAAATCGAGGTGGATGTGATAAATATTTTGAATGTTGATGTTTTGTGTTTAAATAAATGTTTAAATGTTGTATGTTGATTTTGGATTGTGTCTTTCTTAATCAGATGAATGATTAAAATTTTAATTCTTATAATCTGAAACTAATTTATTCAAATTTAGATTTAATATTTCAAATTTTAAATTATTATTATTGTAAATTTTGAATAATTTTGTTAATTGTATTTTTGTAATTTTTTAAAATATTAAATCAAATTAATGTTTTTAAATGATTATAAAAAATCATTTTATTTTAACCAATAAAATTTAAAGTAATTATTTGAAATAAAATAATTCTTTTCAAGTTAGTTCAGATTTGGGATGAGAAGTATTAAACATTGAGTGATGAATTTAAGCGAGAGCTATACTATTGATTTTCTTAGAGATGATCAAAATTGTGAATTTAATAAATGCTCTACCAAATGTGTGGGTTCTCTTATCAATTACAACACAAAAATGAAATATACATTTGCAATATTTCTGACAAATATTTTCTAGTTATACACTCCGGGCGTTTATTTGCAAGAAAACTGAGTTCCTTGACACCTAGATTTTCCAAAAAAATAGGGTATATTCTCACAAAACTTCGGTTTTATTATTAATATAGCTATTAAAGATATCTCATTGTAAGAAGGAGGAGTTAGTTAATTTCTTTTCGGCGACAAATTTTAATAATTCTGAAATGATTTAAAATTTAAAAACATAATTTAAAATATTTTTTAAAATATTCTAAATTTTAAAAATGGGTATCATTTAGAATAAATTTTAATCGATTTAAAAAATTTTTCAGTTTAATTTTTTTTTAAAAATTGTATCAGAATTCGAAAATTAAGATAAATTTCGGTGAATTGATTATAAAAAGGAAATTAAAGATCTGTTTGAATTTGTTTGTAATAAAAATTATAATTTGTGCTCATAAAATATTTTATCATTATGAATTCTAATTCGAATATGGAAAATGATATAAACGAAACTATCAATAAGAAATTTGGCATTATTTATTTTGTAGAAGTAAAGAACATTATTGGTAAGGACATATTGAAACAATGAATTTTGAATAAAAATTATTATCTAAAACGAAGTGTTTTGTCTCTTAAAGAAAAAAACGTATTTTTTAGAAAATACTGAAATCTTCTTAGGTATGTACACAAATAGCAGAAAAAATATTTCTTAGATATTTGAAAAATCTGACTGAAAGAAGCCAAATCCGATTCTTTATCGATGGCAATCAATATCTGAGAAAGATCATATTCACCTAATTTATCGCAAGGGCTCTGACATACTACCAATACGTAATTCTTCTTAAAGAATCGTAAGTAGTGCTGCATACATTTTCTTTAAACAATAATCTTAATTTTGGTTCTCAAAGAATAAGTTGACTCACTGAAAAGTGCCTTGATAAATTAATGAAGGGTATTTTATTTTCTGTACCTTAGTTTTGTTTTAAAAAGTTTTCACGTTGACTTATATTTTGATTTTTACACATTCATGTTTTATCTTTTGAACTTTATCATAGCTAAAAAATTAACTGCTAAAAGGATACAGTTGCCAATAATCACTACTGATATGTAATATATTGATCCAATTGATCCAACGCTGTTTGCACCTCCCAACGACTTGATTCCATTATACATTTCTACGTTCCATAACTCAGTAGTTACAATCTAAAAGACATAATAAAATTAATTACTTGATATTTTTAAAATTTCAATAAAATTACATTTTTTATTTATAAAAATGAAATAGTATTATTTGTGAAATTATTTTCGGAACATATAAAAAGTGCAATTATTATTCTTCGTGTGATTGCCAAACTATTAACATTATAATCTATATTTCTAAAATTATAACAAAAATTAAATTGTCATTACCACAATTATCAGTGATAAGGTTCGAATTGATCATACTGATTGATAAGCCTCCCCAACTGTGATATATACAGTGCTGGAAAAAGTCTTTTGACAGTGCACTTTTTTGCGATTTTTAGTGAAAATATATTACTAAAAACAGTTTTTCAACCCAATTTTTTAATACAACCTTATATTTTATCTATTTTAAGTAAAGAATTAATACCAGGATTTTTTAATTTCAATCAAGAGAGAAATCATTGAGTGATACACTTTTATTTAAAAACGATAAAATATCAAGCTAAAAGTTAATCAGGATAATATGACATAAAATGAATAAAATAGTAAAATGAATTGATAAAATGGGTTAAAGGATCATAGTTTAAGCCAATCGAGTTCAATATTTGGTTGGGTACCCTATCTTTCGGATAACAGCTTCTATACGGCGTGGCATGCTCTCAGCAAGTTTCTGGCACTCCTCTGCAGTTGTCTCTAGGCACCATACCCGTTTGATTTCCTTTTTTAATTGACTTATAGATGTTATTTCGATCTCACTGAGTTTCCTCTTCATGTTGGACCACAGATGTTAAATTGGCTTCAGGTCTGGGCTTTTAGATGGTCAAGCAGTCAAGCAGCTCAATTTTGTTGTCCTGAAACCATTTCAGTGTCTTTTTTTGAACAATGGCAAGGGACATTGTCTTGCTGCAAAATTGTACAACCATGGATGCACATAAAATGAGTCAACTTCTCTTCTAAAATCTTGATATAACCATCAGTATTGAATCTTTGGTTTGAATTGAGAAGTGTAAGCCCCTCGGTCATTTTGGGAAAAACAGCCCCAAACCATGACAGAAGCTGGATGCTTGCTAGTCTTCTTTGTGTATCTTGGGTTCACCGCTGATGAGCCAACTGGTCTTCGAACTGTCTTCGAAAAAATACTTAAGTATTGTTCTAAGTAATTTTTAAAATTTTCAATTTGATTTTAATTCCAAATAATCTTTTTTTAACTATTTAAATTTTGATCAGTGAACTAAAATTAATTACCTCCTCATAGCAATAAAACCGATTGTTTATTTTTTACCACTCCAACAAATGCAAAACAATTTTTATTTAACCGAGATCACATACAAAAATGTTCTAAATTTCCATAGTTTCAAAAAGAAAAAAATCCTCAATCTACTGTTCTTTCAAAAACTTGTTAACGAATTCGCAATTATTCAAATCTTTTTCAACGCGATCACGAATTCAAGCAAACAAAATCGCCCAGTTTACGAAATCAAATCATAATTTCTTTTCAACGAGAATCAAAACACTGCCAACTTGGAGCATATTAAAGTATTTTGATGTAAGGTAGGTATGAACCAACGGCCATCTGGCTATATGATAAATAAAAATTTTACTGAAACACAGAATTGATGATACCATAAGGGAGAAATATATTTTAAAATAAATTATAATTTTGTTGTTCAGTAAAAATATATATACAAAAACCTATCATAATTATAGATATAGTTATAAATTTTGATCAATGTTAAAAGGTATTATATTTCGATGCAGTACTATATCTATGATTTTATTTACTCAGATAAGATGTGTCCAACACAAAATTCCTCCAAAGCCTTAAGTAACTTTACTGACAATTTGTTGGATATCCTCGCAAACGTGTAACTTCTTAAATCCATTGAGACGTGTTGGTATTGAAACGCTTAAACAGCTTATTATCCCACTCTTACCAGTGAAGCACTACACAGTTTAAACACTTAGGTTTTCAGACAATAATTTATGATTAATGAGCAGTTTCAAGTATTATCAAATGTTTCTCTGTGGTTTTGAGTCTGTATTTAATCTATAATTATGGTAGATCGGTATACTTAACAAAAACCTTGTAAAAGTACATATATTAATATTATATATAATATATGTATATATAAATAATATATCAATATTAAATATTGATTGAAAATATTTATATTACTTTTAACAATTATATTATATTACCTGTGGGGCATTTTCCTGTGGAATCGGTTCGTAAAGGAATTTTCTGCAAACCAATTTATCAATATTCCCCCTGAAAGTGCATATCTCCATATAATCCATTTCCTCAAAATCTCGTTGTACAACCGAGTGATTTTCTGACGTTTCCATCGGTATTGTTACAACAGAAGATCGTTCTTTTGAAATTTTTGGATAATAAACACAAATCGAAATCAAAATTTATCCGTGCCGTTTTCTCTCTCTCGTATGTAATTTTTTTGTTATATATGTTTATTTATATTCTGTAAAAATAGAAGTTTTATACATATTTATCTTTATTTTTTTTACGTTAAGAGTTAATTGAAACACGTTTTCAGTTAGCTCTTTTACAAACCTTATACATAGAAAGTAATTTCATATCTTTTAATTTGTCTCATTTTCATCTTTAGTGGTGAAAAAATTTTTTATGTATCTTAAATTTGATAAGATCATTGCTGATTAGAGTTGAATTTTTATTTATTTTTATTATATTGATAACTAAAATTGGATATAATCAATTTCGGTAAACGAAAAAAGCCTTGAGAGAACACAATTCCAACACAAACAAATATTCAACGTTTTTCAACAAACTCAATATATCCTTATTATACATGTATAATAAAAGAATTAAACACTAATGAATTTTAAAGATTTTACAAACAACATTTACCTGGAAAACGGTGATAATTGCCTGGATGATGTCGTCAAAGTTAGACCGAAAGTCTAGATTTGGATCAAAATCATATTTTCCCCCAAATAATTGCATTCCAAGTAAAGAAGCTATAATAATAAATAATCCCAACAGCAGCAATAAACTTAAAATAGATTTCATTGAATCTATCATATTGTTTACTAGATTTTTCAAGCTGCTCCAAAACCTATCGAAATTAATATATTTAAATTTTAAAACTAGATAAAAAAAATAGGTTTACTTTGTTAACTTGAAAATTCTTAGCAATCTCAAACTTCTTAAAACAGAAATTCCAATCGGGTCCATCACATTTGTGAAGGTTAAACCCATTTCAATGATACTTAACGTTATTATAATAAAATCATATATATTGAACAGTTTTTCAAAATATTTTTTGAATCCCAAAGCGAACAATTTTATGAGCATTTCAATTGTAAAAATTATAATAAAAAACAAATTTGAATAATCTAAATAAAAGAATTATTTTTTTGATTTATTAACAAAATTTTTATTTTTTAAAGTATTTCAACAATCTAAAAGAAATACATGTTCTAATCCTAGAGCAGAGTTTAAATTTATTTCTGAAGCAAGCCAATAATAACATTTTTTTTAAAAAAATAATCCTCCTTTTTAAAAAGTAAAATTCTTAAAGAAATCGTTTTTAAGTTCTTTACTTATCTATTTGAACATTATAAAGATGATTTTCTCTGACATCCATTTACAAAACCAAACAATATTCTTTTTATTATTTAAAATATATATAAAATAAAAATTATTAGATACAGGAAAAATTCAAATTTCTGAAGGTCCCCAAACGACGATAACACAGAACCGACCAACAATGTGAGCCAACTCATTAGCTTGAAACAAATTAAACTATTGTTTTGCTCTAATATTGAAATCACTGAGTCGTCATTTCATATAAAAGATTTCATAAATAATGATTATATTTTTTATAATACTTTATAATGGTAAGTTATTTATTAAATTTTTGTATTATATTCAATCAACCTTTAAATATTTTTATCAATCTAAAACAATTTACAATTTTAACTATAAGTATACACAATAATAAATTATATTAGGTTGTTCGATATAAAACGGGTCAAAATTAAAGTAAAATGTAAATCGATTTTTTTTAAATAATAACATTTTATTTTTAATCAAAATATCCCCCCATGTTGTCAAAACACTGTTGCCATTTCAATGGTAACACA
>MQRK01234477.1:34898-47876 GCA_001938485.1 Girardia tigrina
ATATATATATATATATATATATATATATATATATATATATATATATCCTTGAAGAAACCTCAACTGGCTGAAGTAAATTATCTTTCTAAAAACCATGTGGTAACATATATTGGCTATTGTTCAAATGAAAAGTAGATAGTTTCCCCACTACCTTTCCCGTATATAGAATTACTAACTACAATCAAAGAAATTCCAACAGCACTTCTAGTTCGAAAAATGTACGTTAAACTTATTTAAAAATTATTTTCAATGAATAATTTATTTTATTTTATCTTTACAAATATTTAATTAGTCGAATGAAACTTGAATTGTTAATATAGCAGACAATGGTATTTGGTATTCATTTTCGTGTTCTTAAGACAATATGTACTTATTTCATTTTGATACACAGATTTGAATTCAACAATTACCCAATACATAACATCTGTCCATCCCTGTCTGGTAATTATCTGGAAAACTGTTAGAATTGCAAATCCCATGTGATCGAAATTTGTAATCCCATAATTAGGACCAGGATATTTAGTAACTTGTGAATTATTTACTTCATAAAGACAAATCCATTCTTGGCCGTCTATCAAAGGAGGAACTTTATCACAAGTGTACGATGATGCAATAGTTGGATCCATGCTACACGGAACAGGCTTTGACGTCATTTGATAAGTAACATTACTGTAACATGTTGTTTGAAATATTCCCATGAACAAATTTATGCCAATGATAGCAAAGATTATTATAACAAATAAAACTAATACACCAATATCAGCCAAAGGTCTCATGGCAATTAAGATTGAATTCAAAACAAGTTGAAGACCTTAAAATACATACATATAAATAATTGTAGAGTAAAAATTACTAGGGAGCCTCGAAACCAGTCGAAGTGGCCTTAAAACTCGGAAAGCTCGTATAGCCTTGACATCTATTTTACTTTGATTTAAACTTGTTAATATGATTGTGAGAAATCTAAAATAAATTAATAAAATAAGTAAAGTTGGAAAAGATTTATCAATAATTAGAATAATTTGATTATTAAATCAGATACAATATTAATTTCATTTTTCAAAGCTAGGTTACTTGAGTGTATGCTATTCCAGTTTATATACCTTACAATCATTAGCATGTGACAATTTTTATTTTCATATGTTTAGATATCTAATAAGGAATTTTTAACTTATCTGAGTTGTCTACCAAGCAATTGAGCATGAAACCTATCAGCTTGGAGTACATGATTGTGGGGACACACATAATGTTAGTTGCCTTGATATCGTTTTCGTTATTCGAAGTCAAATTCAGTTTTATAAGCACAAATTTTAATTTTTATTTCAAACAAATTCAAGTAAATTTTTCAACTTTCTTTTAATAATCATTTTGCGAAAATTTATCTTAACAATCCAATTCTGATAAAATTTCTTAAAACTGAAACTTAAAAATAATATCTAAATCAATTAAAATTTATTCTAAAATAAATACACATTTTAAAAATAAACAATTCTGGGCAAGATAATTAAAGTCTTTTTCCATTCTTTTAAATAGCTTACTTTCTATATACATGGATTTCTTTAGGTGGTCCATATTTATATATCCATCTATCCAGCAATATTTTCCGTAGCGTGTTCTCGTCTTGGTGGGCTACTGCTCTCAGACTAATATATCGGCTAAATTGATCAATTATCGCTAAAATATTCTGGTATCCATTAACATTTCTCTTGAATGGACCACAAATGTCTATATATATATTTTCTGAAAAAGTTCCTCTGTGGATTGCTTAATATGTCTTTCTTTGGTTTTTGCAGTAAGTGTTTTTCACTTTTGACAATTTATACAACTTTGAACAACTTCTTTTATCTTTTCCCTCATATTTTCGATGTCAAAATCATCTCTGATGTAGTTAAAAATCTTTTTTGCTCCCGTCATGACATAACATCTTATGCATATCTTCAATAAAATAAGTTCTTTTATTTTTCGGGATCCAGTACTTATTATTTTCCGTTGCTACAATGTCATCTTTCAGTTTCCATCTCTTTGTTCTTCTTTGTTTCAAATCTTCCTTTATTTGTTCGATTTCTTCATTGTCATTCTGCCATTTGAAACTATATGGTTTCTCGTGTAATGCCAGAATTAGCATTTTAATCTTTCCTTTCTTCGCTTCTTCATATGTTGTTTGACATTGACTACATAATTTGCCTTTCCTGTATTCCATTCTCATATCAATACCGCTGAGAAAATTTATCCATGTTTGAAATTGCGTTGTTATTGGATTCTTTGTGGTCATCATAAAGGTAATAGCTTTGTAATCTGTTCGCAACAGGAATCTTTTTTCATATAAGAAATGCTTAAAATGCTAAGTGAAATACTAGATTGCAAGTAATTCTTTTCTGATAATGCAATAACTAAGTTCATGTTTATTCATCTTATGAAAACCATATGCAATAACTCTTTCTCTTGCACTCGAGTCTTTCTTACAGTACTGCTCCAATCGTATCGAAACTTTCATTTGTGTCCAATATGAATTCTTTATCGAAGTCTGAATATGCCAAGATTGGAGTTTGAACCACTCTTTCTTTTAATCTTTGAAAAGCTACGTCACATTCTTTTGACCATATTATTGGGTTGTTGCATAAGTTCCCGCCGTTACATGAAACTATTTGTTCTACAAAGACTTTTTGATGTTTGACGAAGGGTTATATACCATTAGAAAGCCCGTACTATGCTCTATAAGATTAAAGTAATCGTTTTTGCCTATATAATTTTTTTGACTTTTTTAAGAACCGTCAAATGAATTGTCAAGTCGACAAAAAATCGCATTTTCGACACTTCCTTCTTTTCGCCTTTAATCTAGGTCAAAAAGCGAGTGAAGTTACCAGAGATATTTGTACCGTGTATGGAGAGGACGCTATAGCTGAGAGAACTGCTCGGGATTGGTTTGCCAAGTTCAAACACGATAATTTTCACCTCAACGACGCTCCTCATTCCGGAAGACCAGTCGAGATGGACGAAGACCAACTCAGGGATCTTTTGAAGGAAGACGGCCTCCTGAGGTGCAGAGAATTGGTCGAAAAGATGAATTGTGATTTTGCGAAAATTTCACGCCATCTTCAGTCGATGGGTTTCACTCAAAAGCTCGGAGCCTGGGTTCCGCACGAACTCACCCAAAAACAGAAGGATAAGCGGCTTTTCATTGCTGCTCAAAATCTCGCTCGACACCAAGGAACCCATGGCCACAGGCAACGTTTCTTATACAGAATCGTCACTGGAGACGAGAAATGGTGTCTCTATATGAATATGAAGCAAAGGAAAGAGTTGGTGAGTCCTGGAGAGAAGCCTAAGCCCAGGATCAAGAAAGATCTGCACCCGATGAAGACAATGATTTGCGTATGGGGGGATTGGGAAGGTCTAATCCACTGGGAAATGCTTGGAAAGAACATGACAGTAGAAAAGAATCTCTATAAAGCCCAATTGCTGCGAGTCAATGAGGCAATTCAACAAAAAAGACCGGATCGACAAGACCAGGTGATCCTCCTCCATGACAATGCTCGACCACACACCGAAAAAACTGTCAAGATGGCACTCCAAGAACTCGGTTGGGAGGTCCTTCAACATCCTCTCTATTCCCCAGACCTCGACCCGACGGATTACCATCTCTTCCGCTGCCTTTCAAATAAAATGAGAGATCTTAGCTTGGAAAATCAGAATCATCTTGAGAATTAACTCAACAACTTCTTCGAGACTCGACCTAAGGATTTCTGGAGAAATGGAATCAACAAACTGGTGGAAAGATGGGAAGAAGTAGTGAACAATGAAGGAGAGTACATAATTATTATTTGTTATTATTTTTGCTGTTAAAATTTTATGATTTTATTAAATATATAATTAACTTAGTCATTATTTTGGTTGTTAAAATTCTTTGATTTCTTTGAAAATAAACGTTTAAAAAACGGTGGAAACTTATGCAACAACCCAATATTTTCTTATCGTTGTTTTTACTACACATGCTTTCTAAAACTTATAAATATCTTGCATAATCTTTTATGAATTTACTGTAATAATTTGTTAAACCTAAGAAACTCCTTAAATATTTAATACATGATGGGTTTTGAAACTTGTTAATCGCATCAATTTTTGTGTTATCTGTTTCTATGACCTCTTTACTTATTACGTATTCCAAAAACTTGGTCTTTTCTACTAGAAATTGACATTTCTCTGAGCTTATCTTTAAACCTGATTCTTTGATTTTTCGAAACACGTTCTTTATTCTTTGTAGATGTTCTTTCTTATCTTTAAAAAATATTAAAATATCGTCTAGATATACAACTGCTTCCTTACAATTCCATTGCCCCAGAATTTTCACCATTAGTTCTTGAAAGGTGCCCGGAAGGCATTCTTTTAAAACAATATTGACCATTCTTTGTCGAGAATGCCGTTTTAATCTTTGATTCTTCATCAAGTTCAACTTGATAGAATGCGTTTCCAAAGTCAATTGTACTGAAACACTTTGCTCCGTTTAATGTATTCAACATATCATCCACATTTGGCATAGGGAATGCAGGTCTGAGAGTAACTTTATTTAATTGTCGAAAATCCATGCACACTCATATTTCTTGTTTCTCTTTCTTCCATACCAATGGAAAGTTCCATGGTGAACTACATATTTTGATTATATCATGTTCTTCATTCGTCTATTTTTTCATCAAAGTGCCTTGGTTGTCTAGACGGCTTTACTAATACCGGTTCACCATTAGTTTCTATTTGTGTTTCGTCAATGATGTTTTTCTAATATCCCATTTATCTACCATATCGACTTAAACTCCTTTATCATGTTCATCAACTAGTCATCGATTTTTCCACTGTATAGTTCCGTTATCCTTTTCAATCTGTCTTCATCGAATCGGCTATGTCTTATCATAAATACATCACTATTTTGTATTGATTTCTTAATCAGCTTTATCTCAAAATTATCCAAAACTTCCACTCCTGGTATCATTTCCGGGTCCATTCCTTTGACAACATAAAATTTTACAATATTTTGGTTCCCTTGAATTTTAATCTTCAAGAGTACTGTTCCATAATTTATTAATTCCGAAGTATTTGCGCATGCTAAACGTCTTCGCGATTCTTTAATCTTAATATTTGGTATGTTTTTAATTAAACTTGCTTCAATCACATTTACTCTAGCACCGATGTCTAAAAGACTTCTCTATCTTTGATGTAAAAATCTATACTTGGTCTACCATCCAGTTTGTCATATTTAATGTTAAGCTTTGTTATTTTTAAAATTTCTTCATTCTTCGTTTTGTTTCTCATTTGTTCCATTTTACTACTAAAACAGTTTTCTTCACATTCTTCTTTCCAACAATCTAATTTACAAACTTCGAGGGGGTTATTTCCAGTAATACAATTACATATACAATCATACTTAATTTCATCACTTAATGAAGCACATTGATCACCTCTCCTTGCGATCGTGCCTCTTGGTTTCCCTGATTCTTTTCATACATTTTTCTCTTATCTGGGAACACCCTTTTGGGAACAACCTTTCCTTGATTTGATCTAGTCTCTTCGTATTCGCTGTCGTCATAGTATTCATCAATTTCCGCAACTGGACTTCGTCGATTTCGAGGTTTTTACGGTATCTTAGATTATTTGCTTTCCTTCAATCGTTGTTTCTACTGTACTGTTCTCTTTCCTTAAATCTATTCTTGTTGAGATAACATTGAGTTCTATAATGGTCTTTTCTGTTGCAGTGAGTAACTTCACATTCGGGCAGTCTCTTCTTATGTGGCCTTCTTCTTGACATGCATAGCATTTTACAGTTCTGTAATAAATGTTTTTTGGTTTGAATCCATTATTTCCTTGGTTCCTACTGTTGTGTTCGAAATGTCTTTTCGGGGTTCTTTTTTTGTGTACAACTTTGCGTCTACTTACCGAGATCAAATTATCTTGTTTATTTACTGTCGTATATGCTGCCACTGTTTCCTCACTTTCCGTTTTACGTAGTTCTTACATATTGGTAACTACGCTTTTTATATTTTTGGTTTCAGTTGTTCCTCTTAGTTTTGATTCTTTTTTGATTTCATACCTATCAACCATACTTATACAGGCAATGTTGAGTAGTTCTTTTTTATACAATGTTTCTTTTGTTAGTATTATTAAGAACACCAATTTGATTTTTCATATTTTTATTAACACAACAATTTTGATTGTCTTTAAGACAATCTTTGTCAAAGCTTTCGTACGAGTGCATTCTAACTAAATTGATTAATGACTTTAATCTTATTATTTTTAGGAAATGGTGATACAAATAATTTTTTAAAATATTTACTCAAAACTTATTGGATAAAAATTTAAATGATTATTAATTATTTTAAAAATATTAATTCGATTTATTGATTAAAAGTTGTAAATAAAATTAATTAACATATTTAAAATTTTACAATTATTTTAAATTAGAAATTAATTTAAACATTACATATTTTTAGATAATAAGAATTAAAATATTAATCATCCATCTCGCTAGGAGAGACACAATTCCAAATCAACATACAACATTCAAACACAAAACATCAAACATTTAAAATATTCCTCACATCCCCCTCGATTTAAATGGCTTTAGCCATTCAACATTTCTAATAAAAATTCTTCCATCTTCAAGTTGTAACTCATAGCTTCTTTCATGATTTCTTTTCCCCAATGTTGCGGTACCCATGTAACGGTCATCTTCTTTAGAGACATTTTCCTTCTTAATCAATACTTTGTCTCCGACTTCGAAAATTCTTCTAGTCTCTATTTTTTGTTCAACTGCTTTCAAATTTTTGTTATCTTCGTGATTATTTTTCCACCCTTGTCTCAGTTTTTTTCCAAATACTATATCGGCCGGTGACATATCTGACGTGGCTTGTATAGTATTATCTAACATAAAACTCGACTTCTGATAAGACTTCGGTCCAATCTTTATGATCTCCATCTTTCATTCTAATATTCAAAGCATCTCTGATCGTGTGAAACTGACTTTCCACCATCCCATTTGTATTATGATGATATGGACTCTAATAGAATACCTCAACTTGAATTTTTTTCGCCATGTCCTTGAACAAGGCCGATTTAAATGTTTTTCCTCTGTCTACGTGGATTTCTTTTGGTGGTCCCAATTTCCATATCCATCTATCCATTAAAAATTTTCTAACTGTTTTTTTCATCTTGACTAGCCGCTGCATTCAGGCTAATATATCTACTAAACTGGTCAATTATTGCAAATATATATTGACATCCATTTATATTTCTTTTGAATGGTCCACAAAAATCAATATATATTTTCTGGAAAGGTTCATTCGCTAATTGCTTTATATGCTTTTCTTTCGTTTTGGTTGTTAGAATCTTCCTTTTCTGACAATTTATGCAACTTTGAACAATTTCTTTTATAAAGCCTCTCATATTTTCCATGTTTAAATCATCTCGCAGGTAGTTATGGGCCTTTTTACTACTTCCATGACACAACAATTTGTGCATTTCTTCAATAAAATTTTTCCTCTGCCTTTGGGATCCAGTATTTATTATCTTGATTTATTTCTTTGTATAATTTTTTATACAGAAAACTATTGTTCACTTAAAGTTGACAATTAAAATTTCTTTCACTGTATTAAAGGAATTTAGATAGAATTTTGAAAGTATTACTTGCTGGAGCGACCGTTTAAAAAGTGGTCCTTCAGTGAGAAAAGGAAATTATTGGAGAAAATATATATTGGTTCGTACCAGAAAGAGTGAGAATGATGTTATATTTCTATGTTTGTGATCTGTAAAAGCGGAAATTACTTGTGCAGTATATAGTAACATATAAAGAGTAAAAATATGTAATAGTTAAAAAATATTGACAGAAAATATTTATTGAATACTTGTTTGAATATTGGTTGATTTATTTGTCTGTATGATGGCGGTAAATCGAAAAAATTTTCGTTTCTATACCTTCTCCCGTTATTCACTCGGCATAACGGGAAGTGAAATTTATCAGGAAATTATCTCTGTTCATGGTGCTGACAGTGTTGGAGAATCTACAGTGTATCGGTGTATAACTGAATTTGACAATGGCAAGACTTCTTTTGCTTGGGAAAACTGCAGGAGAAAATCAACAAAAACAACCCTTGAAAACATTCTGTTGGTCTCTGGAATTATTAACGCCAATGGTGCAGTGACCATTGACGAAATTGATGATGAGACATCCCTCAGCCATGGAATCATTCAGCGTATTGTGAGTGACCATTTGGGATTTCGGTCTGTTGCTGTAAGTGGGATCCTCATGCATTGTGAAATGATCAAAAGGTTAATCGTGTCACTACTGCAAAGGAATGGTTTAAAATTTTGAAAAGCATATTGTGATGGTGGATGAGAATTGGTTTTACATGAGAACTGTTGGCAAGAAAAGAAGCAACCGTTGCTGGGTTTCCCCTGATGGTGATCACAGTGAACCCATTCATGTCATGAAACGTAGTCAGTTTGACAAAAAAATCATGCCTGTCATCGCAGTGTCCTTGACTGGCAAATATCATTGCGAACTGCTGCAGGAGAGAGAAAGCATGAATAGCGAGCGTTATGTCACTTTTCTTGTTAATATGGAGAAGAAGTTTAGTCGACATGTGTTTCCACTCAACTGGAGAAACATGATTTTCGTGCAAGACAACGCGAGGCCTCATGTTTCCAAAGTCCATGTTTCTCGCAAACAAGAATGCTACCTTGCTCCGTCAATCACCATATTCCCCTGATTATAACATCTTGGATCGCTTTATTCACCCTTACTTGGAAGATCAGCGACACAAAACCAATTTTCAATCTGCAGATGAGTTACATCAATTCATTACATCAGAACTGAAAAATATTTCTGCTGATCAATGGTCACCTGAGATGGGAAAACTGATACAATGCCTCTCTAATGTTATAAAGAAGAATGGTGATTATGAATTAATGTATTACACAAGGTTGTTTTTTTACATTGCTCGTTAAAAATGATATTGACATTTCAAAAGTCTCATTCTTTCTGGTATGAACTAATATAAAATAAATAAAGTATTTTTAATATAAACACGAAAATATTGTTGATTAGGTAGATCAATTAAGCATTATCAATTTTTGATATTATTCTTCTTCATTCACTCGATATGTCTTTGCTCTTACTACAAAAAAAGATTGGCGTACCTTAAATATAAAAATTCACTGAATTAATACTTCTCAGATTATTCTTTTGTGGTCACTTATTATACATACATTGACGTTTTGAAGATCAGAGCATTTTCAAAACCATAAGTAATTACGGATGAGTGAATAAAAATGGTTGATTTATTTTATTGATTTAGTTATTAAATATAACTTATAAGATTATCAAATTGATTTAAATAGTTATCGTAAATTGTTAATAAAATAACTGATTCAATTATTTAACATATGATGTAAAATTGTTTTCTTTTTCTTTTCCGTTAATATTTTAAACTAAAGTATTCATTTGTAACTCTTATTTAATGTTTCCACATTATCAAAATAGATTTCCAAATAAATATATGGAAATTAAATATTGGTACGAAATAATTAAACATCATTAATCAAGTTTATTCAAATTAGAATTTAGTTAAGTTTTAAAGTTTGAGAAATTAGAAAATGTTTGATAATCCTCCTTCCTGTACGGTAATGTTATTATAAGCCAAATGGGTTTATTTGAGCCGATGAAAATGCGTTGAAATTATGTTCTAAATAATACAAAGAAAACTTAATAGTTTATGAGAACGTTGTTTTTTCATAGTTCAGAGATGTCTGGCAATGAGCACAAATGATATTTTTTCCAGACAACAATTTATTAGTCGATCAAAAATTCAATAGATATGTTAAGATGTTTGTGAGTGTGAGGAATATTTTAAATTTGGTATGTTGAAATTGGTTTGTTGAATTTTGTATGTTGAGTTTAGTATTTGTTAATGTGTTTCTCCCACCCAGATGGAAAATTGTTGTTTTGGATGTTCACGATAGATAATTATTCGAGTATAATTTTCATTTTAAAGTACAGCATAAGATATGTAAAAACATTAAAAATATAAAATCTTTTCAAATTTTCATATTAAAATGTAAATAAAGTAAATAGTTTTAACTAAGTTTTGAATTAAATAAATGTTCTTTCTTTCGATAAAATAATTTTTAAATAAAATTAATATGTAAATAAAATTATTACTAAAATTACAAATTTGAACTTTAAAAATAAAATCTGAAAATAATAAAAAAATTGTTCGAATAATTGTTTAACTAAAAGTTATCAATTTAGAACGATGTCGAATTACGAGAGTTTTGCTGAGAGTTGTCCAAAAGACAATTCTGATTGTATTGAAAATAAAAGTTCGAAAACCCATGTCGGTGTTCTTAATAGTGAATTTGATGTATTATATGATGTATAATATGGTGCAAAGTATGTTATCTCTTCCAATCAGGGATCAACTGTGCGGCCAGTGGGCATACTTCTACGTAGTATCCCTGAGTAACTAGAGATCTCGGTCTCTAGGCTAAAGTGTCCAAGAGCTAGTCGATTATTGCGGAACAGCCGGCAATAGATCGTATTCAGAAATGGGCCAGCAATCCATTCCCTAGGCTAAGCTTTACAATCTGGGTGTGAAGGCTGTGGGGAGTAGTGACCCCGCTGTCGATGGTTGGATTGCATCTTAATGATCTGGGATGAATCAATCCCGTTGAAGGGTGTCATAATGACGTCGTTGCATCTTCGGACAGGCGGAACAAAGGCATGGATCCCAACATTGGGGGAGTGCCCGTTGAGAACCATCAGCGTCCCAGGTCTCCTATAAAGCATCAGGCTTAATACCGGAAAGCAGTAGAGGTGCATCTCTTCCAAAAATAATTGACAAACTATAATTTTAAAATTTAACGAATTCAAAGTAATTTGATTGCACTGATACGATTTGATTTAATTAAAATATGCTAAATTAAATTGTCGATAAATTTAAATTGTATCATTAAATTCGTATCTTAACATTCAATAATTTTGAGAAAATCTCAGTAACTTCTATCGGATATATAATACGATTATTTTATACAAATACTAATTTTTCATAATTAGACCATAAATATTAAATAGAAACCATTAATCATCAATAAATATCATAAAATACATACATTAAATTTTACCTATATTAACAGTTACAAACTAATCTTACCCCAAAGCAACCACACTGAAATCTAAAATATTCCAAAAACTTCTCAGATACGATTTGGGATGAAGAACGAATCCATAAATGATGATCTTCATTATGCATTCGATTAGAAAGATCGCCAGAAAATATGGTTCAGACAATTCCTATTATCCAAGAAATACGACATTTCAAAATTTAAAATTGCAAAAAGAATTTAAAAATGTACTATAAATTATAAAATTTAATAATAAATAAATACAGTTCAGTCAATCACTATAATCCAATAGTGATACAACATCATTTAAAACTTTAAAAACCAAAAATATTAACAAAAACTTAAAATAAAATAAACAAAAAATAAAAAAAATAAAATAAGCATTAAAAAAAAACAAGATATAAAATGCTATAAGAAAGTTTGCAGGAAAATATGATTGAAATAAATTCAAATCATTCGATAGCGATACGACTCTGATCGATCACTAACCAGCTTCTCATTGAGACTATTTGAGTCATTATTCGAATACATTGTCGTCAAGGACAACACGATACAATTGGCGAATATCGCCAACATGATCACACTCTCAAATATTCTATATTGATCGATATATAAACGATTATCGCTCCTAATTAGACTCGTATCACTAATTACTTGGATTCCACAATTATCCTAATAAATTTCCTAAACCGATTGTGTTTTTTTAAACAAAACAACGATCGATCCGGTTTATTCCACGGACACAAAGCGGGTTTTTTCGATGAAAATTCATCATTGATATCGTAACTAAGAAAGGAACTAATGAAAACGGTTTTTTTCCGAGAATTCATTTTTTCGTTTGTTAAAAATTAGTATATAAAAATTGAATGTGAATAATTATAATTATAATTTATCGAATTAATAATCATTAATCTGTGAAATTAAAAATAGATTGGATAATTTAAAATTTGAATTGCGCTTAATGTTTTTCGATTGATGCATTTAAACAAACATAATAAAATTCTTATTATTATATTATAAAGAACACTAATTGGATTTTCAATACATTTATTACCACTAGGACAATTTTAACAAAACTTTCCCGGTCAGTCATCGTACTTTATTGATAAATATCAATTATATTAATAAACGTCTAATTATTCGTACAAATTTAAATTACAACTTAATTTACAATATCGATTTTAAAATAATTTAATTTTTAAATTACAAATAATTTTAATTATTTTTAAAAATATTTAAATATATAATTTATGATCTATTAATTTAATTTTAAAGTTATTATTTCTATTTTTGAAAAAATCCGATATTTTAAACTATTTAAAATATCAATCTTCCATCTCAGTGGAAGAAACACAAGCCTAAAACAACATTCAAAATTAGTTCTCACATATATATCGCTATTGAAATATTCAGTTGTGACAAAATTTATTTGTTTAAACAAAAAAATGTTCTCAGAAAAAGCATTTTTATCAGAAAAAAATAATTAGTTCGATTTTCACGATGAATTGAAAAGAATCTTTGAAAAAATTTAAAAGATATCCTATCGTAAAATGCAGGGATGTTACGGTAGCAGCGCAGTGGAAGCACCTTTTTTATTCGTCTTTGAAAGGGAGGAAGGACATTATTTTTTATCATTTTTATCATCATTATTATTTGATTCATTGTTAATTTTTATTAATTATTATTATTATTATTACTTAATTATTAATTATTATTACTTAATTTTTATTATCATTTATATTTTTATTTTTATCAATTTTATTTTTACTATTATTATTATTAACTATATTTTATATATATATATATATATATATATAT
>MQRK01234477.1:47950-64631 GCA_001938485.1 Girardia tigrina
TTTTTCACAATTTTAATAAATATAATTTACTTTAAAAGGTAACGAAAAAATTAAACATTTTTATTTATGAAAATATTATTGGGTAATAATGACAAAGATAATTTAATTAAAAATTTTAATTATTGAAATAACCTTACTTTGCCTATTCTGAATGTTAAGAACAAAGATAGTCCAAAGAATCAATGGTGCCACTCTATACTTATCTGATATCTGGGTATATACAAAAGATCAGCTGCAACACCATATTGTTTCGAATCATGTTTTAGATAATATTAGAAAAGCAGGATTGCTGCTGAACCCAGAAAAATGTTAATTTTTGAAATGGATAATCAAATTCTTAAGACATGTAGTCAACGAAGACGGTGTTAAAATGGACCCATCCAAGATTGAATCAATAAAAACTTTTGGGAAGCCAATATGTGAAAAAACTTACGCAGATTTTTGGGCATTTAAAACTATTATCTGCTATTTATAAAAGAGTATGCAAAGAAAGCTAGATTATTAGAACAATTATGCGGGCTGAATAATAATAAAAAACTTAACTTGACAAACAAGCTAGAGTTAGCATTCGAAGAGATGAAAAATGCATTAATGACAAGCCGGTATTCTGTTTCCCAGACTTTTAAAGAGATTTTATTCTAGATACGGATACTAGTTTCGACACAATTTGAGCCTTATTAGCATAGAAAGACGGTCAAGGAAAGGAAAGAGTTGTAGTTTATGGATAGCGATCAATGAATATCTCCGATTGTTATTGTGTGTCAAGAAAGGAATTACTGGTCATGTATTATTTCTGTAACCATTTTAAACATTTTTTGTATCATAAACGGTTTATTTTGGGTACCGACCATAAAACAATCACATATATGCTGAACAATAAGAAGCCGATTGCATCGCAGTTTCGAACGTTGATTAACAATCTTAGCAGTCTGGATATGAAGTTAGAATTTCGAAAAGATTCTTTGCACACGAATGCTGATATGCTGTCAAGGATGAATTGCGATACGTGTACTCAATGTTTGATGCAACACGAGGAAGCCAAGAAAGATAAAATCAAGACAGGTACACTGGAGGTTTTATCAGAAGATGAAACCTTAAAGTCGTTTGAAGATATCATCCGGTTGTTGGCACACGTTGGTGCAAGAAAAGTTGAGCATTATTTAAGAGACTCTAAGGAGTTTGACAAGCTGAAGGGTAAGATCAAAGAGATTGTATGCAGATGTGAATCATGCCAAAACTATAAAACATATACAGCCAGAACAAAAGAGAGCACGATAAAATTGGAAGCTCCCGATGTTTTTGAATGTATTTATATGGATATTTGTAGACCGTTGAAAAAGACTGTTTGGGAAACGAAATATATTCTAGGCATCATTGATCAGTTCAGTAAATATATTACTTTAATAGCAGTATTGAAACATGATGATCAGTCGATAATAAAAGGAATAATGAGAAATGGGATACTGAAATTTGAATCTCCAAAGGCGATGAATGTGTATTGTTTTAAGGTTTTTGAGTCAAAAAAAGATGAGAGTTCGCGGAGAAACATAATTTTGAAATTCGATTATCCAGCTCACATCATCATAACACAAACGAACAAATTGAACGACAATTCCGTACAGTGAGAGAATTGAAAATGCAATATTGCATGAAAGAAGAAGTTCGGACTTGGTAGATATTCTACCAGAGATCGATTTCTCATTTAAATGCCACATTACAAACGTCTTTCAGGTTGAGTCCGCCTGAAATCATTTTCAGGATATGCGCCAGTAGGGGGAAATGGGATTGAAGAAATAGCAAACATTTCAATATAAGTCGGACCAGGAGACCATTACGCGAAGGCAATTTTTTCCAGGAGATGAAGTATTGGTAAAAGTAGAATCTAGAACAAAAGATCAAGGGAAATACAACTGGCCATTCATAAAGTACATGATAGAAGATATGTTCTTGAAGATATGTCTAGCGAAACATGTGAAAGAAATGTGGAGAAAATTTTAAAATTCTCGCGGGTGTTATTGTTAATTTTTTAATTTTCGAAAATAGGAATTTCGTTTTTTTAATTTCGCATTATAATCAAAATATAATTAAAAAAGGAAAATAAAAAACATGAAAATTTGTTTAAATAACAAATTTCACCTTATATATTTTTTAATAAATTTTGAAAGTATTGATTTATATTTTAATTTACAATGGAAGTGAATTCCCAACTTAATATTGTGAATGAACAATTATATTAAATATGTAACTTAGAAGCCAAATTCGGTCACAAAGTGATAAATGAGGAACGATTCAAAAGATTTAAAGAGTTCATGTGCATTGCAGATAAACAAAAAATTGTCGATATAGTAAAAAAACATCAATTATTTTTTATTACGGCTAAATTTGACGTTAGGTGTACAACATTTATAAAACATAGAATTAACACGACAAGACCTTAACCTTAGGCCACCTTAGACCTTGAGGAAAAGATTGAAAAGGTTACAAAGTCGTTAGAACAACATAATGAAATTATATATAATCCAGTCGGGAAAGCAGGTTTAAGAAAAATCCGAAAAACTGTCATATCCTAAGTTAATTTTTGGACATAATTAATTAGCCGCTATAAAGTCCTTCGAAAAGCCCAAATGTGAGTGGTGGTGTATGGTCGTTCTGAGTTCATAGAGCGATTTGCTTGGTTAATTCTGATAACTACCGAAACCTTGGCCTACTAAATAGTGTGATTGTGTTTAATTTCAACTACATAAAACTTCTTAGAGGAAATTAACAGTGCTGAGCTAAATAAAATGAAGTAATAACAGGTTAGTGATGCCATCAGATGTCTGAGGGTGCCCGCGAGCTATAATGGCAGTACCAGCCAGTTCTATTACCAGACCCGTACCCAGCAGGGGGACTTGGGGGGGTTAAGCCCTTAAATGAGATCAAGCCTTTACTCAAGCCTCCTCATTGGAAATAGTACATAGAGTATTAACCTATAGTAGTTGTATACATTCATTAAACAAATACAAACCAAGTATAAGTCTTTTATGTTGAGAAAAGGAAGGATATATTACAGTACCGGTATGTATAATTTAATTGAAGCAATCTGATTTTAATTATGGTAATGATTTATAATGAGTTTATTATTGTTTTATACTCATATATTAGCGCGCAACTTGTTGATTTACTTTTTCCGAAGTAGCTTTATGAAATGGTAAGTATCTTTCATGGTAACATATATAAGCTATACACTGTCATACTGACGGAATGCATATATTAGCAGTTAATCAGATTTTTAAAAAAGGGTTCTCAAATACAATGCAGTTTTTTAACTACTGACTTAAATGCATGTTACTTTATGAAAATTTCCAAACTATTGTTTTTTACGTAACTTACACTTTTCTTAGAAAGTAAAGAATTCTTCTTTTCTAGGAAACACTTGCTCGTCTAAACGATCTGGGTGATCATGAACCTTCTCAGCCTAAAAAGCAACCTTCTGACTCAATTTGGAAATCAAAAGCGAGGCTTCAAAAGCCAGTGGTACCGAAACAGGCCGTGACTTGAATACTCACAATCAGCTGATGCAACTTTCTGCTTCCCTTGTCGAAAATTTGCATCCTCCATCAATTCAAATGGAACATTTCGTGATTTAACTTTCATTACCAATGGCTTTCGCTAGTGGAAAACTGCTGTTGAAAAGGATAGAGGATTTATATTAGCACGAAAATTCTCAGATGCATATTCGTGCTATCACAACTTGGTTAGAGCGAAAGAAAATAATCGAAACTGGGACATCTGTGGATAGACAACTAATCGCTCACCAATAAGAGAAGAATCGATATTACCTACATAACGTTTTTGATTGTATCAAATTCTTGGTTACCAATGAACTTGCTTTTCGAGGTTATGAAGAGAATCAACAGAGCTTTCCAGTTGGCAAATTCCTTAATCTCTTTCAGTTCATGATGGAAATGTATGCCAAACTGAAAGAAATAACTCCAACGATACCCGCAAATGCTTCCTATTTATCACCTGAAATTCAAAATGAGATGATCTCAATTTTGCCACCCTCGTACAGAAAGCAATTGTTTGCGAGACTGAAGAAGTCATAATGGAAGTGTGTCTCAATATTTTGTGATGTTCCAGAGACAGAAACAAAATTGAACTATTGGTTTTGGCAATGCGTTATTTTAAAGAAACCCCAAAGGAGCGTTTGCTTACCTTTGTCAATATTTCATCACTGGATGCAAATTCTATTGCTCATTCAATCTTGAATAATTTAAAGAGAGACTGAACTGATTTCCACAATACCGTCAAATGAACTAGCATCTTTAAGAATAATTTCACAGTGCTTCGATGGCGCCAGTGTTATGACAGGAAAGTATGGTGGTGTACAACAAAAGTTGCAAAAGCTTCTAGGGTATAAGATCCCATACATTCTCTGTTTTAACCACCAGTTGCACTTTGTGATCGTTCATATTTTATCTTTTGACAAGCAAATCTGCAATTATTTTGAAATTGCCAATGTTATTTATAATTTTACTCAGCACTACAAAGTTTCATCCGCTTACACAGGAGACTCACTTAAAAGATTACTCGAACACCCTTGGACTGGACATTTCGCGACCACGGCAGGGATAATCAAGAATTATGAGGAAATCAAAGAAGCTCTTCACGAAGTCAAAAAAAAGTAATGACTTCGATTCAGACCTGGTAGTTTAAAGCTGGTGGTTTGTTGTCTCAAATTAAACCACCAGAGTTCATTGTTACAGCACACATTATCAAAATAATATTGGATATTATTCAACCAGCACATTTTTTTTCTTCAATGCAGCCAATGTAACATTTTATCAGCTGTTAAACTCATTGATAGTGTACAGAAATCACTTTCTGATATTCGCAATGACGAGAATTATGAATTATTGCTTCAAGGAGTCGAAAACATTATTGATATACTTAACAATGAACCAAAAGTGAAAAGGAAGCGTCTTGAATACAGGAAGTAAATAATTAGCTTAGGACTTGTATTCTATGATAATTACATTATTTGCATTCCATCTCTCTTCAGACTTGCAGATAGCGTCATCATGTTTCCTATTGGATCATCGGATATGTCAGGTTTAAGTACACTTAAACAACGTTTACGAGTTCTTTATCTTTCTGCAATTGATTCTGCCATGTGAGAGCTAGAAAACGATTTTCTGAGCGAGAAGGATTACAGGTAAGTACTTGTTATGTTTGTATTATAAACCTCAACTAGCAATACAAAACATACGTATTTTGCTTTATCAATGTGATGGATTAAAAGTACATTATTGCCAGTGAGAGATATCAAAACATTTTTAATCCAGATGCATAATAGTCGTTGTAAATATTTATCAATGGGTCTTTATCGTTTCACACTATTCTCTCAGGTAATAAATTCAATGCGACGTCTTATTCCTCCCATGGATCCCAGTGCAGTCAGGTCAATCAGCGAGGTAGCTGGTAAAGATGTTGAAAAGGTTGTAAATGAAATGAAAGTTGCAGAAAAACTCTTTTTGGACAATGAACAACTAGAGGTTATGCAATCTGATCAAAGTCTGTTGAAATCATATACAAAGCTTCGAATTTGGCATGAGACTTTCCCTACTTTGTCACAGACAATGACTGCTCCTCTCACGTTTGGTTTCTTTACCCTTTCGAGAATCCAGTTGCCCTACAGAATGTCAATGAAATGTGACAGACTCTTCAACCTAACGCTACTTGGCTATGAAAAACAACTTGTGACTGGCATAACATTTGAAGCTTTTATAAATATGTTTTTAAAAACTTCTCGAAGATTGTGACTGTAAATTCTTTTTTTAAATAAAAAGTCTTGGTCATGAAAATATGCTTTCACTATTGATATTTTAGCTATTGGAGATGCAGTCGCGTCAAATAGCGAAGGATTTGTTCTCTATAAAATTGTATGTAACTTGATTTTGAAGCCCTCCTCGAGGAATTTTAAAAATTACAAAGCCCCCCTCCCTATGGAAAAAGCTGGCTACGGGGCTGTCTATTACTAGTTAGAAATTGCCGGATAACATGCTGAAACAATGTCGTGTCAGGAATAGTGGATTGAAATTATCCCACTTGAACGAGGTATGCCTAGTAAGTCACTATTTTGTGCTAAATACGCCCGTCGCTACTACAGATTGTATGTTTACTATGTTTTACTTGTATTATCATTTTTTTCAATAATTAATAGAATTACTTGGTCAACAGCAGAGAAATAATAATAACTTAATATATAACCCTCTTATCTATTAACGACTATATTAATATGCTTGTTAAATGTCATTATAAATTGATAGTGTAAATCAATTATCAATAACATTTAATTATTTATTAAAATGGGTTTTCTAAATTACATTATAGAAGTATTCCAAACGAATTTTCCCTTGCGTTCTCCTTCGACATCACCCGTTAGTAGAAAAACAAAAAAAATCCACACTAAACCATCGAATGAATATAAAAACCAATTACTGCTAAAAAAAAGTTTCATAATTAGAAAAAAAGTTATTAAAAATTTTTTTAAATGTGGAAAAAATGGAATCCACAATACTCGAAATGCCAAAGTCAAATTTCAGAATTATTTTATGTTGGATAATAATAACGAAGGCGTCATTAATAAATATGGAGATAAAGTAAATTTTGAGAGAAGAACAAATAAAATATCGAGTTTGAAGAAAACCAACGAAAAGTTTAATGTAAACTTTCAGGAAAATTCTAACATCAAAGACAATTTGATGATGAAAGACGTCGGCGGTTCTGAGAGGAAAGGCAAACTTACGGCGTCGAATATCGGAAGCTTCAATCCGATGACGATGAAAGATAAAATAGCGTCTAAAAGTACAGATTTAGACACAGAAAATGTAAAGAAATTACCGATATCTGATGTGAAAAATAAAGTTCCGAAGTTAGGCGAAAAAAAGTTAAATCTTGATGTCAAACAGATGGGTCAATCGGATTTTAAAAATAAAATGTCTAAAAGCAAAGAGTCGATTTTGAAAACTACAGAAACAGAAAATTTGAGTAAAATATCGAAATCCGAATTGAATAATAAAATCAGTTCGATGGAAAAGGGAAATAGTGTGGTGCCGGGAGTCAAAACCAGTATTCACGAATCTCTGAATACGAATGAAACGAAAAATCAAGTGTCAGCTTTTGAAGATTTGGAATTACAAACACAAACATCTAGTTTCAGTTTTTCCGGTGAAACAACTGAAGAAATACAATATAAACCACACTTTTTTATGAGTACTTTGCCGGAAACTACAGAAACCACATTTAAAGAAAAGGTTTCAGATAAAGGAAAGAAATCAACTGAAAAAAAGAAAAAGAAGGAACCAATTAGTGATTCTTTATCATTGAACACTCTTGATATCCAAAACAACGAGAAAGATAAATTATTTCCGAGTTCAATTAAAAATATCGAATTACAAGAATCATCAAATGAATCCAGTATTTCTACTTCGGCGAATGAAACTTCCAAAGACACTAAATCTAGTGAATCAATGCAATTTCTACTCACCAATAGCTCACCAAGTAGCATTAGTACTTCTTCTGAAATATTAACAAAACAGTCGAGTAATTTATATAACTCCCAAGAATCACAAAAAGAAACTAAGGGAGAATTGAAAAAAGAAGCTAAACAAGAACTAACACAAGAATTTAAAAACGAAACTAAACTTGAATCGAAAAAAGAGACGAAAGAATCGAAAAAAGAAACTAAAGAATCGAAAAAAGAAACTAAAGAATCGAAAAAAGAAACTGAAAAAGAACTAAAACCAGAATCGAAAAAAGATGCTAAACAAGAATTAAAACCAGAATCGAAAAAAGAAACTAAAGAATCGAAAAAAGAAGCTAAACAAGAACTAAAACCAGAATCAAAAAAAGATGCTCAACAAGAATTAAAACCAGAATCGAAAAAAGAAACTAAAGAATCGAAAAAAGAAGCTAAACAAGAATTAAAATTAGAATCGAAAAAAGAAAATAAACCCAAAGATAAAAATCAAGCGACAAATATAAAGTTAGGTAAACCAGAAAAAGAAACAAAAGACAAAAGTAAATCTAACACTAAATTAGATGGGGATGATAGTAAAAAAAAATCTCTGAAGAAAGAATTAGGTTCACAAAATCCGATTAATAATGATCCAAATACTATCGAAAATGTCACTTCTACAAAAGTTAAAAATTTGACATTAAAAAAAGAGACCGAAAACTCTAAGGAACCTATTGCGGACATTGGAAAGAGTTCAATAAAAGATAAAAAGTCAAAGGATAAAAGTATTTTTAGCAATAAAAGTGTCAAGTCTGATAAAATTTCAAAGAAAAAGAACGATGAAAAGGCAAATCTAAAAAGTGTAACAGAGACCTCCAGTAGCATTGAAGTTACCAATGACAAAGACAAACTGACAAATAAAAACAAAGATTCTAAAACAAGTATTACAACAATGGATTCAAAAGCAAAATCTCTTCCAGTGTCCAATCAAACGAGCCCCAGCAAAAGTGTAATAGCAGAAAATAGTATTTCCAAAGTCAGTGAAAGTATTCAAACGACCGCATTAGGAGGACAATCAAAAACGAATAATGGAGAATCAAATATTGAAACAGCAACGCGTAATCATAAACCCGACATGGATGGTAAGCAGTGTGATGAACTGTCAGACTTGTTTATCAACAACCGAGAGGACTTACGAAACATAAGTCTTGGGATGCATTGTCGAATTTGTGAATCGATATTCGATTGTTGTTGTAATTGTGGTTGTTTGATGGATGAAAACCGAATACCAGTTTTTTCTTCTCTTAAATGTAGATCTATTTCCAAAACCAAATGCTGCCGACCTTTGAAACAAAATCGACAAAAGAGTATCTGTAAACCGAAACTGTCTTGGGAATGTAAGCGCCCTTTTTACTCATCAAATTCTTCAGATAGTTTAACCCTTTCATACAATTGCATTGTTGGGGATGAAATTTGCGATAATTACTGTCCACAACGAATGATTTGTATTTCTAGATAAAGACAACAAATACATTTCTATTAAAACTATTTATTTAATTTCACTATTCTTTAAACCCATATAGATTTCGAAGGATACACAAAAAACAACTCATTTATGGTAGTGAGTTCATCATGTAAAAATATCCACACATTAACAGTCGTATACAACAGTCTCAATAAACCTGAAGTTTTTTCATTTAAGTCCTTTAAATAAATCAAAAGTTTAAAAAAGATATGCTTTATAAAACAATAAACGTTTCGGAATTTAAATTATAACTTATCTATTGTTAATAACTATACTTTGAACATAACCGTTTACAATTTGACTGTTCCACCATACAATTTATAGACATACAGGATGGCGCAAAATAAACTCCAAGGTACCTTTTTATTGGATCTTTTTATCCACCTACTTTTTTATAGGTAAAGTATACATTTTTAGAATCCTGAGCGTCGCCAAATTCTGATGGTATATAAAAAAATCAAAAAAAACATCAAAAATTAAAAAAAAATTTTGAGACGAAAAATTTAACAAGCTTTTTATTCCATAAAAGCATAACAATAATTAATTATCGAATTTCAACTTATCCTCCATCTCTAAGAAAACATTCATGCAAACGTCGTCTGTAGTCGGCCACAATGCGTTCACGAAGTGCACGGTCTCCACGGATTTCATTGGCAACTCCTTCAATCGCTGCTCTCAACTCATCGAGTGTGCTTGGACGTTGTTCGCGATGATAAATTCGACCTTTCATGTAGCTTTTCATGAGGATTTTCATCGGCCCACATGATCCAGTCTTGACGATTGACGCTTCCGTCCAAATGAAAGTGGACTTCCTTCCGTAAAAAGAAGATTGTTGAGTCTGTTTGCATCTTCATTCAATCGATCAAATTCGGTTCGAGCAAACTCAATTCGAGCGGCATAGTCGGTCACCTCTAAGGCATAAGCCATTTGCAAATGATAGGGACGCATCTGTAAGTCTTCTTTCAAAATTCGCTGCAAGCTTCTTTGTGACATACGAACTGTTCCGTGATCGTCTTCTTCGCTGTCAGTGTCGCCAGTTGAAACAAATGAATTGCGTCGAGTTGATAGATGAGGATTTGCAGTAAAGGCTTCACGGACGTCTTCAATGGCTTCTTTGGTAAGAACACGTTTTGGCTTGTTATTTCCGCGCTTTCCATGGACACTTCCAGTCGCTCGAAAATCGTCAATCCATTTTACAATGACTCTTTTTTCCGGAATCTTTGCTCGACCATTTCTTGTTTCACTTCGGAATCGAGTTTTGAGCTGCGCATAATCATAGGCTTCCTCAACAAGCATCAAAACGAGATGAGCTTTTTGCTGATCCATATACGTCATTTGAATCAAATTTTAGGGTAAAACTTTAGAAGTTCATTTAAAAAAACGCTTGTTAAATTTTTCGTCTCAAAAATTTTTTTTAATTTTTGATGTTTTTTTATTTTTTTTATATACCATCAGAATTTGGCGACGCTCAGGATTCTAAAAATGTATACTTTACCTATAAAAAAGTAGGTTGGATAAAAAGATCCAATAGAAAAGTACCTTGGATTTTATTTTGCGTCACCCTGTATTATCCACAGCTGCACATTTTGATAAAATTTCTTCCAATGTTTCTTACTTAACGAAATTCAAAACAGACTTTTTCATATTTTTGTTACTGCTGGAATCATCATTTTCTTCGTTGACTTTATTTTTACTTAATACGAATTTCTTGTCGTTTAAGATGATTCGCCATTGTTGAAGTTGATCCTTAGGGACAAGATAATTTTATATCTTGTCATTTTCGTGAGCATATAGAACACTTTACAGTATTTCCACACTTCAGATTTTTAAAAGCCATATTCCTTGGGTTCTGATAATATTAGAAAAAATTTATTTAAAATATAAGATATGAAAATTGATTCAATAATTGTATTTTATTGAAATTGGTTTTTTTCAAAATTATTGTATTTTCAACTGAAACTTCAAAAGATAAAGAGTAATAAATATTTGTTTCTTGAAAAATCAAAAACAAGAGTTCTCGTGATGTTACTTATCGTCCATTGGGAAATATTTTACAGAAATTTTGAATACATACAGAATAACAAATTGTAAACTGAATTCACTTAAGCGAATAAAAATTTTGTATTAAGTTAAAATTCAAAAACTTTTTTGGAATATTTAAATATTCGAAAAATGCATAAAATATCAAATAATCGAATATTCAAAATTGCGAAATTGTTATATTTATCTATAAATCTCTCTCCTTGGCAATAGACGACTCAAATCATATTTCCTGACATATTTTTTGAATGACCGTAGCTGAAATATTTGTAGCTTCGTTTCGTTTATATATATATATATGATGTTAATTTAAATTAAATAAATAATATTTAAAAAAGAAAGAATTAAATAAAATTACATTATTAAATGAAAAAGTATTATATTAAATTTGAATTGAACTTTGTTCGTAATGAGCACAACTAATTGTACAGGAATAGCAAGATTCTAGATCACATTAAAAATGCAGAAGTAGAGAGAAAGTTAACTATGAAACTCATTTTTCGGACTTGAAAAAAAATTTTTGACACATCATGAGAAGATTGTATACAATGTATACAATGTATTATGTATATGACTTTTTAAAAATGCGAAGAAAATGATTTGGCATAGTAGTAATGTGTGAACTTTTATGAAAGAGAGATAAGTACACCAAAATTATGATAGTTACTTAAAAAAAGTTCATCCAACAAACCAATTTTTGAATTTTGAAATTTTACCATTGAAATCAATTGATCTTTTATTTTATAAATTATTATTAAATGCTTTTTTTCTAATGTCACATCAGAATTTTTGCTTTGTTAATTAAATATTATTATTGTCGATTGCAGATATTATTGTTGATTGCATCATTAATTGATTTTTGACATGTATTCCAAGAAATCATCGGTTGCTGTTTCTAAAAACAAGGCAACATGGAGGCGTAATTTAACGAAGTTTCAGGATTCTAGTAAAAAATAGGAAAAATTACCATTGAGATTAAAGCTTTGGATTCATTGTGCAAAATGCCAAAGGAAAATATGATAATTGGTGTTAAAATTCACTCTTTATTCACTGACAAAACAAACAAAGGAACAAAAAGTGATTTTTAACAGATATATAGTGTTATGTACTAAATTGACTTAACTAATGTTTGTTTAGAGGAATTTAGCAGTTTAATAAAAAAAACAACAGTCGATAAAAAGTAACTTTTAATCACAAACGATAGAACAATATGTACGAAATCTACTGTTAGTAAGATAGTTACTTTCGACACTAGTGTACTCGCTGCAGAAGACGTGTCGGAATTGAATTACAATAATACTGGAATGACCTGTTAATATTTTGCTTTGAAATCGAAATTAAGGAATAGGATTCTGTTACCGAAACTATCGTCAGATAGATTTTGTGAAAGATGAATGGGTAATTCCTCTATTGGATTGATAGATACAAAGTAGAAGGGATTTCTGCTCTTTTAATAATTTTCCGTAATTATAACGTCGGTAAATAATTACTTGGTTTGTTTAATTTTTTAATGAATAATCAATAATATAAATTTCGCCTTGGAATTTATATTATTGTCATAAATAATATAATTTCTATTATATAATTCCTTCGCTCTTTCTTGTAATTTCTTGACTTCCTTCTTCTTTCAGTTAAAATAAACTCAAATAAATGAATAAAATAAAATAATAAAAATACAAAAAATAAAATAAAATAAATTTCATCGGTACATAATCAAGCACTATTACATAACATAAAGGCATTTGAAAATTAAAAAGTATTGCATTAGATAAGATTGAATGTTTTTTTTATCACAAACGAAGAGGAAAATGTAAATTACATAAAGACAAAAGGTTGTTAAACTCATACCCAAAAACACAAATACCTTTGCAAAAGATAAGAAAAATAAGATTGCCTTTTGTCATGAGTGTAAGAAATCTGTGAGGTTATTACAATTGGTAAATATTTGGGTCTGGCTGAAGTGGATAAATCTAGAAAGAAACGAATAGAACTAATTGGAGAAGTTCAGCATCTGTGGAATCACCTCAATTTGAATTGACAGTGAAAAGATACGAGGCATACTTGAAAAGACCAGTTGGCAACATATATCAATTTTCATAAAGTGATGATTCAGAGTGGAGGACATGTTGGATTTACAACTGGAGAGATTGCTAGTAAGAGTTCTATTCATCCATCAAAGCACAGAAAAGTTTAAAGTTTTCTTTAAGTTGACGCGCTTCCCTGTAAACAGCTCGGTATACACCTGACGGAGAAGGGGTTGGTATTTGGTGGTGATGATGACGACGACGATGGTGATAAGGATGGAGGTGGGGATGATGAAGATGGCGATAACGACAATGACGATGATAATGATGATGGTGGTGGGGATGATGATGATGAAGATTATGAGGCAGAAATGTTTCCCTTTCAGAAGTGTAAACAACGTTCGCAGCAGTCGACATGTAGTGCGGTTAAGTCAGTACGATCAGTAAAGTTGCTCGTTCGAAGGGCGGCTACAGTAGGCCTTATTTTGCAACAACCCGGGATCCGAATACCAACCCATTCTCAGTCAGGTGAATACCGAGTGGTTTTCTGGGAAGTGCGTCAACTTAAAGAAAACTTTAAACTAAATTTGAATAAAAGTCTATTGTGCTTACATTTTTATGGGAAGATTTTGAATAGAAAAGAACACCAAGTAGTTGTTTTGAAGAAAGAAGATAGGGGAGTTAGACTAATGTCTTGGCGCTACCCGATGGCAAAGCTGCTACCACTGCAGAGGCAATTCATAACGTATTGGATGAGTATAGATTGTGGACGGCTATTAAAATGATTAAAATTAAAATACTATCCGATACAACAAATTTTAACACTGGTTCCAGGTCTGGCGTTGTTGTTAGACTTCAGAGGAAGTTCGTAGAACATAAGGAATTCGCACAAATGTTTATTGGATGTATTAGATCGTGTATTTAGATATGTGTGTGATCAAATGTTCGGTGGTGTGACTAAGTCTCCTAACATACTTTACCCTTTTGTGACAATGATTATTGAGGATTAAGAAATGTTGAAAGAAGAGTGTAGAAATATAGAGAATAACGCCTTAAAACTACCTGAAAAAAAACAAGGTTGGCGTGATGATATGAAGTTTCTACATCATCTAATTAGAGTATTTATACATTATCAAACTTTCAACATTATGCCTAACATTAAGTTTGGTGCACTGTCTGGCATCAGCAATGCCCGTTGGAGATCACGCGCAATATTTACTTTGTTAGCCTACATACTGTTGCCTACTGAGCGAGAACATGTAAAACAAGTATGTAGATTTATTTTCGGTGCTTTGTGTGACGCATGGTTCAGTGATCAATTGTACTGTCCAGAGCAGTACGACCTTCTGCATGATGCAGTTCTTCCTTATCCAAAGGCATCATGCTCCCTGGAGAAACACGGGTCACAAAGTCCTTTCCCTATAACAACGCACCTCAGTAATTTGTGTGCTGAGAGGTCAATAAAAGTTTTACAAGACATTGCTCCTCTCTGTCACTCAGTAGAAAAACTTTGCGTTTTCTGTTATCTAATGATGCGTGATTAATAGGCGCATTTGTGGCTGACTATAACCGTAATAATGTGGTAGCATAAAAATCTTTAGACTATATTAAGAACACCAACATGGGTTTTCAAACTTTTATTCTCATTACAATCCGAATTATCTTTTGGACAACTCTCAGCAAAGCTCTCGTCATTCGACATCGTTCTAAATTGATAATTTTTATTAATGTTTGTTAATAAACAATTATTCGAACAAATTTTTCATTATTTTCTGATTTTATTATTAAAATTCAAATTTGTAGTTTTAGTATTAATTTTTATTTACATATTAATTTTATTTAAAAATTATTTTATGTAAAGAAAGAATATTTAATTAATTCAAAACTTAGTTAAAACTATTTATTTTATTTAAATTTTAATATGAAGATTTTATATTTTTAATGTTTTTAAATATCTTATACTGTACTTTAAAATATAAAGTATATAAATTATACTCGAATAATTATTTATCGTGAACATCTAAAATATCAATTTTCCATCTGGGTGGGAGAAACACATTTCCAAATACTAAACTCAACATACAAAATTCAACAAACCAATTTCAACATACCAAATTTAAAATATTCCTCACAGACTACTTAGTGGGTGAGATTTTTTATAATTGAATACAATTGTATATAATTTTATGATTATCTAGTAAAATATCATTTGTTGCTGATATGTCGTTAAAATGTTATTCCGAAGTCATATCAATAGTAATTCATACACTTTATTCACTCACTATAACTATGTATTTCGCAACTAATTAATGGAGAAGTTAGTAAATAGTCATTTTGCATCCACCTAAAAGCTATATACAGGGTGCTCATAAAGTCACTTGACATGTTTGAAATCTTTTTTTGAAAAATCTGTGAATGCTAGCAAAGCAATTTCTTAATAAAATACATCGATAGGTACTACCAAATTATGTAATATAAAAATTTTAACTTTTTATAAAATCTTTTGTAAGTAGTATATCATAATTAAATTATGTAAAAATTTCGAAAATTGTAACAAAATTTGTAGAGCCAAACTTAATCGAAAATTCGTACATTAATTGAAGCAAAATAAAATGTTTACATAATTTGTTTGTCTGAACCAAATGTAGAATAATAAAAATAGCACAGTGCATAATTTTGATATATAGCAGAGAATAGCATAACAGGAAAAGTAACTTAAATTTTGTTCCACAGTTTTTGTATTGACAGTTATTGGTTTAGATTTATGAAGATGGTATTGACATTGAAACAAAGAATTCAACTGGTTCAACTATATTATGCAAACAACAAATCAATTACTGCAACGATCCGCTTATACAGTATGGAATTCAAAACATTTGCTCAAGACAAGGGTTGACGAATTTGATTCACAAATTTGAAAAAAACAGAATCAGTTAAAGATGCTGACAAGAGTGGTCGTCCAAGCGTTTCGAAAGAAACGCTAGCTGAGGTGAATGAAGCAACAACCAGAATTCAAGATTTAGATGCTCAAGGTACCTCAAGCACAAGAATCATTGCCAGAGATTTGAATCTTTCAAAGTCAACAATTTGGAATGTTCTTCGCACAAAATTAAAACACCATCCATACAAAATCTCAAGAGTGCAGGAAATTACAAAAGATGACACGCATTTGAGATATGTTTTTGCTTTGCGTGCCATTGTCATAATGGAAACTGAAGAAAATTGGCTGTACAACATTTTATGGTCTGATGAAGCGCATTTCTCCATAAGTGGCCATGTTAATACCAAAAACTGTGTGGTATGGGCTGATCAGAATCCTCACCTACTTCATTCACGACCCTTATTTTCTCCTAGAATTACCGTTTGGTGTGGTTTCACAAGTAATTTCATCCTTGGTCCTTACTTTTTTGAAGAACAACGTGCTAATGGGACTGTTCACACTGTTACTGTTACTGGCGCTAGGTACCTGGATCTTTTACAAACATTCATCATTCCTCAACTCCAACAGTTGCAAGTCCTGCAAGAAACTACATTTCAACATGATGGGGCACCCCCACATAATACAATCGCGGTTCGCAGATTTCTCGCAGA
>MQRK01234481.1:0-12375 GCA_001938485.1 Girardia tigrina
TTTATGTTTTTTATGTAATTACTCTTGTTTTTCATGCTTTGCGATATTTTCGATTATTTTGTTTAAATCGATACTTACATTTTATATGTTTTTACTAAATTTTGATTCTAACGCAACATGTATGATGCTTTCTTTTTATAAACGTGACCACTGTTTGAAGCAAATCGTCTCTTCTGATGGACAGTGGATCCAAATTGATAATCACAAACATTCATCAACCTAAATTGACACAAATGAAGCACAGGAACCCTAGCACATTATCCGTCAATTGAAACTGATGGTGAGTATTTGGGTATCTGCTACAGGTGTAATTAATTATGAATTCATGAAACATGGTTCGTAAATCACTGTAGATGTTTACTGCAACCATTTAGAAGATTTGATGCAGAAACTTAAACAAAAACTGCTGGGTATAGAACACAGTTCGGCTCTTATCTTGCTACACAAAACCATAAAAAACTACAGTAACTTGAGTTGAAACTTCTGCATCATCCTACATACTCACCAGACCTACCTCCCAATGACTACCATTTCTTCTTCGATTTGAATAACTTGTTGATAGGAGCAAAATACAATCGCAACGATATCTCACCGAACCAGTCATACATGTTTCTACATAATGTTATTTGGAAACTATAATGGGTTGAATTTCTTATCTAGGCTAAAGTGTTTGAAAGTGATTTGTAGTACCAGTGACTCATCAATCAAGTAACAAGAGTAGCTACTACTCTGGTTGTTAGGCAGTGGTGTTGATTAATGGTACTCGATTTTAAGGACAGCAAAGAAGTAGTAGTGAACCCGCCGTCATTACTGAAATAATGTTAACATGCTTCCTATTGAAATATACGGGTTGAGCGATATGAATTAATTATCAGCGTCCCAGGTACTCCTATACAAACTCAGGCTTAATCATTTATAGTATGAAGAGTCACTTAAAGTATTTAATTATTAAATGAAATTTAAATTATTAAATAATAAAATTATAAATTATTAAATAATGAAATATAATATTGAAATATAATAATAATATATAATAATATTATTTTCAAATTATCATGTATTTATATAATTAACAGGTTGTTCAATAGAAAACTATAACTATTAATTAATTATACCAATAAAATTAGGTTAAATAATATTAATATTAGTAATAGTATTATTAAATAATTATTTATTAACCAAATTAACAGCAGTTGTTGCAGAAATTTATTTACTCTGAAAGAAGGAGTGTGGCATTCGTTTGAACCATATTGATCTCATCAAATAACATGTTTCTCAAAGGAAAACATCATGTTGAAGTAATATGAATAAAGAAAGATAATTAAAAACAACATCAAATATATTTTTTTTCATTATTCATTTTTTTATGTGTCTTTACGATAATTTTTTATTAAACAATTTTAAAATAGGACTTTAATCATTTTCTTCATCAATTTATTATTAATTTATTTTCTTTGGAGATCCATAACCTTCGCTATAGTTCAGTTCCATTGACGATTTGAGTAAATATAATATGGTCAGTATAATTCACAGTTCATTGAAGGCCACAGAAAATCCTCATAAAATGTCTCACTTTTGTGACCAAAATACTTCTGAAAGTCTCATTTAGTAGAGGAAATAATTAAAGGATTGCTAAATTAAAGAAGTTTAAGGAACTTAATGTTCTCAAGAGAACATTAAAACAAAAGACGATTACAGACGAGGACTACAAAGGGACCGGCAGGATGTAATGCTGGAGATTGACAATACAGATGAAAAAACGAGATAAGCCAAGGCAGCGAGAAACCGATCTTGGCAATTCAGTAAATTATTTAGATAAGCAACCTAACCATAAAACTAGTATATATGATCTTTATAGTAAAAGTCTTAATAAAGTTAATTTAAATAATTATAATTATAAGAATGATAATGATGAGATTAAAAATTGGGAGCGAAATGATAGATAGATAGAACGGAATTAAAGATAAGAGGAAAAACACAGTTGGAAGAGAAGCAACTGAAATAGTATGAGTAATAGTACCAACTATAACGAACAAGATGTTCGGGATTCGAACATTTGAATTATTATATTTTAAATTAAATTATTATCGTTATTTATATTATCAAAAGAAAATCAAATCAAATTGAAAAGAAATTTGAGCCTTTGACATTTACTTGAAAAAACAATTTTTCGTTTGATTTTTAAAAAAATTTTGGTTTTTGTATCAAAACAATTATGACCTTGGGTTTTGTTTTACTGAAGTAATTAAATCGACTTGTGAAAGCGAATAGTTTTTGTGTAATTAAAAATAAAATCGATTAGGTGACTTGAATTGATTATTAGACTGGATGAAATTGTATTGAAAATATTCAAATTTGTTCGAGAAAATAAATTTGTTATTGATCGATCGAATTTATTAAATTTAATTTGAAATCGTCACTCAATTTGAATAATTAAATCTAATCGTTTCTATGTATTCTGATTTTCGCTTGACGACAAATTATTCACAATTAAATAAAATGGCGATAAACAATCAAAATATTAATAGTTAAATATGTTCAATGAGAATAAATAATCAAATAAACGGCACAGTGTTTCTGTATGATCAGCGAATGTCGGTGTTGGATGAAACTTACAATGATTTAAATAAAAAGCAAAATGCTTTTAGATAAAATTATTCCAATAAGATTAATTTTTACAAAGCGAAATGTGAGTCAATCAATTCGAAAATCAATACTGAAATGGTTAAAATATTCTGTGAAATATTCGAAAGATTTAACGACAAATGGAATTCAAAAAACGAAAACAGGATCGGTGTTATTTTTCATTCACTTCTCAATAAATGGGCCCAGCAATTCATCTACAGAATTTCCCTGTGCAACCCTGCTATCTCCATCCGATTCACGGGGCGACCTGAGGATTGGGTGGAAGACAAGATACAATTAAAAGAATTTTGAGATTCATAAAGAAAACGAAGGAGGAAGATAGAGACGATGATATGCAAAAGATTATGACATAACATTGTATTATTATGTTTCTTTCTATAGAAGAAAAAATATGTAATTATTCTTTTTCGTGACTTTCTTTTTACTTTTATCACACGTTTAATACTTTCAAATTCCTGAGAGCTCATTAAGAAAATAATTATAAAAACCAAGTATTTATTTTACATTAGAAAATCATATCTTTTCTTTGTTCAAAATAAAACAGAAATTAATTTTCCTAACTGATTTCTTAATGACACAATTATTCGACATTCTTTGCGTGACAACCCAAGTCTTTTTGGATGGAGAGGCCACTGAAGCCTCTCGACATTTTAATGATATAATCTAACTACTTATCACATCACCAGAAATCTCATAATATTTTTTTAATTTTATGATGCCTCACAAATGGACAATTTCGTACATTCCGGTAACACATCGTTATCTTTAATTAATGAATTTATGAAAAACATCAATCGTTAAAGACTAATAAACAAGAAATCAACATATTAACTGAAATTTTATTTTTATGTATACTGGTAAATTATTATTAATTAATTAATTGTAAATTATTATTGTTAATCACGTATTGTATCGAAAAACCTTAATTTGATTGGATGAATTATTTTGCAGATTTAAACAACGTTTTAAAACTTCAATGGTAAATATAATTTATAAATGAAGTTGATTAAGCTAACAAAGGATGAAGCATGAGTATATACGACTATTAAAATAGTCATTTCTTGTTTAGGGTAATAAAATGTCATATATTGAAAATAAATCTCTATTTTAGGCATTTAAATATTTGAAAATTCAATAATCTAAAAAGATGTCACTGGCAGTTAACAGATTAAAACCTTCAATGTGTCCGAACTTCGAAAACATAAATGTAAGGATGATTTGTAAATTATGATTGTTGTTGATTTAATTTGTGTAACTTTGGTATGATGTTCGGATGTGTTATGACTCTCTCAGTGTATATTAATTTTATATTAATTTTATTTTTATTTTGTGAGGAATATTTTTGAATGATGTTTATTGCGTGTTGTTTTGTATGTTGTTTTAGGATTGTGTTTCTCCCACCCAGATGGAAGATTGATATCTTAAATATTTTAAAACGTCGAGTTGTTTAATCAATTATTAAAAGTTAAATAATCACTTTAAAATTAAACTAATATTTCATAAATAATATTTTAATAATAATTTCATAAAATAAATAAAAATTATTTTAAATTTCAATTATAAATAATTTTTGTAATAATTAAATTATAATTTAAAGTATAAATTATTTTTGTGATGATTAAATTGTATTTTAAATTTGTTTGAATAATAAGTTGTTAAATAATATTATTACGATTATCAATCAAGAACTATGACGAGCTACGCAAGTTTTACGGAGAATTGTTGTTGTGACAATTCATATTGTGATAATAATAAATGTAAAGGAAACTCAATTAATGTTCTTAATATATTTAATGTATATTTTATAATAAATGTGTGTTGTTTAAATATTTAAATATGTGAAATTGTGAATCCACTTAAGTACTTGAAAAATCTGGATAACCCGCGTCAATATAATTCTGTCGGTACAGCGCCTTCACCGAAAAAATGCCTGGAAAGCGATGAAATCGATCGAAATCCGTACAAGTTGTTAAAAGGTTAAATTAACACTGACTTCGAATAATGACGATTTTGATGATTCTTACAAGGTAAATTTTATGAAAATTTTTATGAAAATACTAATTAAATACTAATTTATTTGATAAATGATGATTTTTATTACTTAATTACTAATTATTTTGTAGAAATTACAAATTTTTGTTATTAGGTGTAAAAATAGATACCCGAGTGGATTGTCGAGCGTCTATTCTTACCAATAAACAAAAGTATTAAACAGAATTAGTAACTTTTAACGATTAAGAAAAGTAATAATACAAAAAAGAAATAACCTTGATTTTTAATAAAAATTTATTAAAGTTCGTAATAACAATAGACAGACAATAGACGTAATATCAACAGTAATTAATTGTGCATAAAAACCTCATCATAAACGGTAATTAATGTTGCATAATATAATTTTTTTAAATTTTCATCAATATCATTTTATAGATTTATTTTTCTTTAGATTCTTATTTATTTCCATACATTTATAATTTATAAATTCTAAATTAGAATCTCGTCATCATCTAACGATGGTAAAAGTGAAAGGCAGTTTGATTCGTTTTATCAAGGAGACAAAAAGTATTTAAATAATGATATTTCATGCGGCGCAGTTAAAATAATAATACAACCAATCCGTTTCAGAATGCAAATTTATTTAGTGACTCCAAAATTAAAATCCCAGTCTTCTTGTCAGAGGTAATGATGAGGATCAACAAATGAAATCTTCCGGATCTAAGAGAAGATCACGCACGAGAGAATCGAATATAAAATATATATTAACGTAAATAAATGTATTGCAATCAGTGAAATGTTCTTATGAAATAAAGATTAGTAACACCTTTAATATTTTTCAATCCATATAGTCTACAACCTCGTAGATTATTTGGTATAATTAAATCCGTAACATCACCGAAAACAAATTGAATATTGCTTGTATCAGTAGCGCACGTATGATGACAATAAACTTCCTTGTTTAAATACTTATTTTTATTTCTGAAACGCTGCTCTATTTTACCAACACTTGCAGCATATTCTTGCGGACTGCTTCTCGTGAAGAAATTTTCATATTCTTTCGGTAGCTTTAATTCTTGCCATCACTGGAACATTAGTGGAAATAACAATTTTCTGATAACTCCTATCTTTGTCTGGATGCAGAAAGACTTCCGCTGAAACACCAATAATACTATAAACAAATCAACTAAACGCGTTGACAAATTGCACTTCTCCGCGCAACAAATAATCTTGCTCGAATTCCTCATACGACACAGTGGGAAAATTCTCTACTCTCTTTTTAAAGAACATTATCTCTGCCAATCCGCATAACATGAATTAACGTTTCGAGAAAAATTCCGACTATGATAAAAATCAAAAACAAAAAAAAATCACACACGCAACACACATCACCCCCTAAGACGTCTATATACAGAGAACATCGGAACAAATCAAAGTCATATACAGCGACAAATGGAAAATACTCACATATAAATTCACATTACCCGAAAGTGTGTTATCACATTAGGAAATAATATGAACAGATAAAATGCTAAATTAAGGAAGAACCGGAGGAATTCCATTTAACAACGTGGTCAATGTGGATAGTTTACGTCAAAACAATTCTGTCGGTACAGCGCTGTAGTGATCACAATTTATTAATTTAATTAATTATTAATTTAATTTTAACAATAAAAATTTTATAACAAAAAATGTGTAAAAATGCGAAATTTAATTTTTTAAAAAAAACAATAGAGTGAATCGACAACATTAGAACAGAAAAAAGTATCGAAAAAAAACTTAAAAAAATTAACACTATAATTATGTTGTTTGAATAATTTCAATTTGGTCCGGACTTTTCAAAAAAAAATATCTTTTGTGATTGTAAATAAAATCTTTTTCTACAGATTTAAAATGTTTTTCTATTTTGATCAATTTTCTCAACAAATCTTTTATCGAATTTAATGAAATTTAATTAAAATTTCTGAGTGAAATTCGAACGATTGGTCATGACCATCTACAAAGGACTGACAATCGACGACATTATCGAATGGTTCACTGATCCCTCGAACAAAATCGACAGTCAATTATTGAATATTTTCTTGTATACCTATCGGAATTATTCGCCTGTAATCAACGTTTTTGACTCGATAATGCATTCGATTCCCGAATCCGATCAAATTTTCCAATCGTCAAATTTCAGCAACAATCACACCAACTCGACCAGTGGGAACAGCGTCAGTTTACTCAACCAGTCGCCCGTGGCCGACTTCAATTTATCTCATTTGGATCAATCGGCGGCCAACAACAACGGTAACAACCTCACCTATCATATCAACGGCACTAACGGCAACTCGATCGCCCTCAAGTCAAATCGATATCGTTCCGGAGCTGTCGGGCAAGATGGCGGCCCCCACTATATCCCAACGCCATCCGAAACCGGTAGGCTATTATTTTTTTAGCAGTTTCTCTCGATCCAATTCCCAGGATCGATTTACGACGATCGGGCCAGCCCAGGTCTCACATAGACGAAGTGGCGCCCACTTTACAAGCGCCTTTGCCGGAAGACTCCTGGAAAGCGATGAAATCGATCGAAAACCGTACAAGTTGTTAAATGGTTAAATTTGAAACAATAAATAATAAATTATAACAATTATGATTTAAAAATTAAAACAGAAACTTTCAAAGTCGAAAATTCACCTCACCCGTCATATATGACGGATTTTTAACTAGTATAGTATATTTTTCTAAAATTTTGGTTATTATATTTGTTGATTTGTCGATCACGCTATGATGAAAATACGAAATTGCGGATGAACCCGAGCAAATCCACGTAAAAACGTGGTCAATCTCGATAGCCCGCATCAATCGACCGAAAACCATACTGGTCGACCGACTGTTAAATGAAAACGGAATTCAAAATAATAAATTTTAATAATTACGATTTAAAAATTAAAACAGACGAAAGTTTAGTCATACATGTCTTTTGCAAGTAAATAAATATTTTCTTAAACATTAAAAAATATTTATTATTATTATTTTTTATTTGTCTTCTTATTTCAGATAAATTTTCTTCAGAATCTTTTCAAATTAAAATCTATGAAATTTTGATTAAAAAATATAAAAACTTAATTTTTGTTTAATAATAATTATAATATTAAAATAATGAACAAATAGAAATTAATTTCGGATAAAAATCGTTGTTGAATGTCTAATTTTTCTCTTTAAATTGCGGAAATAAAAACTCGGATTTCCAATCAGATAAAACAATAAACTCAAGACTTAATTTCCATTCTTTTAACATTGGAAAAAGAAAGAAAAACATTCTTTTAATTTTCTGATTTTTCCATTAAAAACAAAAACAGTCCAGGATATTAAAAGAAGTAAATACCTAATTAATCTAATTCATTTTTCTATTTATCAAAGATTTAAAGAGTAGTTATTTAATGAGTTAATACGACTTTAAAAGTTTTATAATAAAATAAAATGAGTTTGAAAACTAGTAAATCAAAAAATTAAATTTTTTATATGCATTCTTGATGCAAACAGAACACTACTTTGTCAACAAAGTTTTAATTAAAAAATAATTACAAAAAATATGATCATATTGGAACGCCCGGAAACCACAATTAGTACACATTGAGATGAACAAACAAAAATCTTTTATTTATTATCTATTGTTTGATAACAGCATGCCAACAAAAATAGAGATAAAGTCTCTCTCGCATACACACAGACACATCTTTTATAAAAATAGACATTAACACACCAACACGCAATGTGAGAATATACGTATATCTAACCTGATGCAGCGTGTAAAAGTTTATTTAAACAGTTAATATAAACTACTTATAATTTTTAAGTAGATATTTTTTAATTAATATTGTTCAAGAACTTCAAATTTCCAGATTTTTCTCATTTTGGGACTTAAAAAAGTTTTTTTCAATCAAATTTTTAGATAATCCTTTATTGTCATCGAGAATGAGCAAGTGTGCGAAAATTTGAAGAAAATCGATTGAGTAAAAAGATTTCAAAAATAAGTTTCTAAATTCCATGGATATATATATATATATATATATAGAAAGTAAGCTAATAAAAAGAATTGAAAAAGGATAAACAAAAGTCGATGAAAGATGATCTTAATACAATTTTAGAGATTATTTTTCTTTGGCCTACAATTTTCATATAAATAAATAAACCCTAGTGAATGGATCGTGTTTAGTTGCAAGTATCTTAAAAATTCGGTTTATAGAAAAAGTAGGCTTTGAGGAAGACCTTTGTAGTTGTGAGGAATATTTGGTGTGTTGATGTTTTTGTGTAGTGTTTGCATGTTTAAATGTTGTGTGTTGATTTGGGATTGTGCCTCTCCTTATCAGATGGATGATAATTATTTTAATTCTTATAATCTGAAACTAATTTATTCAAATTTAGATTTACTATTCAAATTTTTAATTTTTATTATTATAAATTTTATATAATTTTATTGATTTTATTTTTGTAAATTTTTAAATAATTAAAATCAAATTAATGTTTAAAAATGATTTTAAAAAGTAAGTTTATTTTATTCAATAAAATTTAAATTAAATATTTTAAATAAAATAATTTTCTTCAAGTTATTTCAGATTGGAATGAGGAGTATTAAAAATTGAGTGATGGATCTAAGTGAAAGCAATGTTATTGATCGTCATAGAGATGATGAAAAATGTGAATGTAATAAATGTTCTATCAAATGTGTGAGTTCTCTTATCAGTAGTGACCAAAAATTAAATTATATCAATATTTACAAATATATTTATATATTAAAATCACATATTCTTATTTATAGCAGAAAGTTAGAGCGGCTATCCCAATACTCCTCAAAAATAACGATATAACATTTCAGCAAGCAGTAACAATAATCACTTAATGATAAATAAAAATGAAAAAAACAATAAAAATAACAATGAGAAAAATTAATTGTTGATATTTGATGTAACTGAGAGATTTGTTTAACTAAATGATTTTTTTCAAATTTATAAATACTTTGAATAACGTACTTTATTTTATTTGTGAAATTCGATAATAAACCGCTTAATTGTAATTTCAATTCTTAATCATCATTTCACAATGAAATACTTTAGCGGTTCTATGATCCTTAAGATCATCAAAGTCAAAGATTTGAAAGCGACTGTCGGTCTCTCTGCCAAGCCCCATGAGAAAATCGATCCCCATTTCATTATTTAAATGGGTTAGATAATCTAGGGAAGAGTTTTAGTAAAACTGAAAATAACAATCCAAATGGTATGCAGGAGAATTTTTTGAACAGGAGTGTTCAAGACGCGGCCATTCTTCCAGACGATTATATAGCCAATGTCGATGGTCGTTCGAGTCAATTGAGTCAGCGAATGATTACCAGTAGAATCTAGATCCAGAGGGAATATTCATGAATCACTCGCTTCGAACACAAAAACTTTATTTTCAAGAAACAATATAATTCTAAAAAGCTCTGCTGGATAATTAAATTGAGAATTAAATAAATTGTTGAAATATTTACTCAAAATTTTAATGGTTAAAAATTAAAATGATTAATATTTATTTAAAAAATATTAATTCAATTTATTTATTAAAAATTTTAAATAAAAATAATTAACTTATTTAAAATTTTAATATTATACGAAATTAAAAATAAATTTAAACATTACATATTTTCAGATAATAAGAATTAAAATATTAATCATCCATCTGGGTAGGAGAGACACATTCAAACAAAAAACATCAAACATTCAAAATATTCCTCACAATAAAATAAAATTCTATTATAAGCTTTGATGATATAATTTTTGATGAAAAATTTTATTGTCCACGCTCCAGGAGACAATTTTTTTATGATTTATGGTATGGGACATCATATTTCAGTATACCCCTATTCCCATCATCACATATCGTAACATTCAACTGAACTCCCCTTAGTTTGTGATGTAGTTTATGAATTGGTAATATATGGTAATCTCGTGAGTCTAATGATTTTTGTTTTTTGTTGAATTAATTATTTTTTTTAATATTTTATGGCCATATCTATCGTGTAACTAAAAAGTTTCCATTCAAAATGTTTTAGGTATCCATAATCTCCCGATGAGCAGATACTTTATAGTGCCATTTTAGTTATTATTTTTATTTGTAAAAAGTTTCCAAAAATAAATCAATATTATTAGGTTCGTGATTAAAATTGAAAGTCATAATTTTGTAAACTTTATTTCTATTACAATTTTCATTATTGAAACAAATTTATGAGGAACAATATTTTAATTACATAATCCAGATCTCAAAATTCTAAATATAAATAATAATATCGATAAATATACAAATATGTATATTTGTTTTTTTGTATATTGTAATGTATATGTATATTGTTTTTTGCTTTATTAATTTTTTACAATGTTTATTAATTGAAATCTAAATTTAGATTTTTAAAAATATTTTTTAAAAATTCAATTCTTAAATTTTTTTTGATTTTTAATCATTTGATGATAAATTATTTTTAATACAAATCTTTTATTTGATTTTAATAAAATTGCATTCTTTTTAAAATTTATTTTCCTTAATATTGATTTATTACATTAAAAAGTATTATGATTTTATTTTATATAGTGTTACAAAATATATCAAAATTTTCTTTACAATATTCTTTAACTTCGAAGATGATATTTAATTGTGAATTTTTTAAACTTCATTTTTATAAAAATTTGTCCCAATTTAATTAAAATATTATCATTACTCTAAAATTTTTTAAAAACTTATTTCATTTTAATTAGTAATATATTATCTGTGAACTATAATTTTTACAAAAATTATTTCGATTTAATTTGTAGAAATGTTACTATAAAATATATTTTTTAAAAAATCTTAATTATTTTTTAAATTAGTAAATATATTATCTATAACTTAAATTTTAATTTTAAAGAATTATTTCATTTTAATTAATCGACATTATTTTTACTTTATCTAAAATATAAATATGATTTTTTTAAAAATATCAAAAATTTAAAGTTCACCAAAAGTAACCCCAACAAAAATAATATTTTTTTTCAATAAAAACCGTTTACCCTAATTGTTTCTTTAAATACTTAAATGTGAAAAACAATTAATGCAAAGTGATGGCCGTTCTTCATACCTTTATTTCATGCTAAAGGCAACCGAAAGGTGGTGGTCATAAAAAGCAACGCTTGAAGTGACAAATAAGAGTAAATGAAATTCTAATTTTATTTATATAATTTTCAAACGAAAGCAATTATAAATTTTCCTCTTCGTAAGAAACAATCTTTAATACAAAGAAAACAGATTGTGAAATGTTTATGATAAACGCATTATATTTCTGTGCCAAAACTTGCTTCTATTATAGCTCGAACAGATGGATTAATTGAAGAACTTCCGGTTTAGTTAACATTTTTCAATAAATATTGAATATTTTTAATATTTATTTCATTTAAAGTTATATAGATATTTTATATGTATCTAAAATTTAAACAAATATTATTTAATTGTTTGTTAAGTGTATAAATTATAAATATATTGTAAGTAGCGTTTATGCCACTTTCATTATTATCACATTCTAAAGCCATAATTTAACACCACCAAAAATTTATTAATATAACAATTCACCTTTCTAAAACAAATTTTCCTGTTAATTTAATTTAATTATCTCGACCCAAATTAATCTATTAATTTTTTTCGATTTAATTTTTAAAACCCTGAAAATTTATTTCGAAAATTTATTTCAAA
>MQRK01234481.1:12499-36886 GCA_001938485.1 Girardia tigrina
ATTTTTAAAAATATTTAATAGCAAATTAACATAAAAATATTTAACCCTTTAAATTAAAAAAATAATAAACTATTCAGGCGAGATAAAAATTTAAAATTAACCCCTCATATATATAATTAAATAGAATTATTTGAATATTATAATTGTGAGGAATACTTTCGAATGGTGTTTATTGTGTGTTGTTTGGTACGTTGTTTTAGGATTGTGTTTCTCCGCCCACATAGAAGATCGATATTTTGAATGTTTTTCAACAGTCGGATTATTCGGACAATTTTGAAATGTAAATAATAACTTTAAAATTAAATTAATATATTTTAATCAATAAATATATAATTATATATAAATCAAAATATTTTAAATCTATTTGACAGGGATTTGAAAATATTTTAATAGTGAATTTGTAACTTAATGACTTATTTAATTATAAATGATGTATGTTTTATGATTTTTTATTTTTTTCGAAAAATTAGAGTTTAAGAAATAGATTTTTAATCTATTAATCAAGAACGATGAGTAATTACAAAAAGTTTGTGGAGAATTTTCCTTGGGGTAATTCGAGTTGTGATGTCAAAAAAAGTATTGGAAATCATATTAGTGTTTTTAATAATAATAAAATTTAATTATTCTAAATTTAAAACCTTTGTCAAATTTGCATATGAAAAAATTAAAATTCTGTATTCAGTTTAACCAGGTAAAATGTTCATCTCATCCTAAATCAAAGATTAAGTAATGAGGATACAAGAAGAACATATCTACTAATATAGATCATCATACCTCGTATATGGAAGAATAGAAGAGCAGAAGATTTGGATTGATGATGATTTTGTTTTGACGTTTAAAGAACTCTCATGAAGATGTATGAGTGAAGGTAATGTTTAGTTTTCAGAATCACCAATTGACCTGGACATTGATTAATTTAAGTAAACTTTTAAAAGAACACATTTTATTTCTTATAGACAAAATGGTTTTGATATTAAAGAAATTATAAAAATATCCTATTGTAAATTTGTGACGTTTATTTACATTTCTCAGATAAAATAAAATCTTATACTAGTATAAATGAAATCAGATTTAATAATATTCTTGGATTGTAACTTCGTGCCACTGACCTTTCGATTAACAACATTTATCTGAGGTCCGAATCTGGGGTTTCTCTCGTACTAAATATAATTACTATTTTAATGAGGATTTATATAGTAGGGTGAAACTAATCTTTCTCAAGACAGCCTGAACTCAGCTGAAGTTCCTTAATAGTTGGTTTCTTATTAAAGCTTTTAAATTCTACTTCACAATGACAGGAAGAGCCGTCATAGAAGAATCAAGAAGCCACTTCGCTTTGAAGGCATGGTGACCACATTTTCTTTTTAACAAGATGAAGAAATATTTTCTTCTGTGCAATAATATATAATATAAAAAATTTATAATTTACAGAATGAATATTTACCTCTAACATATTCTAAGTTAATATCAGAACTAAAATATTAAAAAAAACATAAAAGATAGTTTTTATAATGAACAAGTAATAATACCAAATAACCTAAAATAGAAGAGGAATTATTTGTGAAAATCGAATATAGATCTACAATATATAGAAGAGGAATTATTTGTGAAAATCGAATATAGATCTACAATAGAATCTGATCGTCTTGGAATTGATCGACTGACTTTATTATTTAACAAGTATTAATACAGTATTGTGCAAAAGTTTGGAATAATGTATCATCAGTAGCTTTGTAATATTGTATTGATATGAACAACAGAAACTAACAAACATCACGAGAATTAAAAAAATAATGTAAACACCAATATTAACTGCACATATATACATTCTAATACTTGCAGTGACCTCCTTTGTTCTTCAGTACCATCCGGATGCGTTGTGGTTACTAAATTGCGGCATTCCGCCTGAGAAATTGTAGTGGTCCACACATCCTGAATAATTTCTTTCAGATGTTGCAAACCTTTCAGCAGACGAAGAGCAACCTTCCTCTTCATGATTTGTTACATATTTTCTATGGCATTCAAATAGGGATTTTGCCCAGGTCACATCATTACTTCAACGTTAGCACCCTGCAGCCACTGCTTGATCAAACAAGCAGTATGACAGGGTGCTCCATCATGTTGGAATGGCGGTTCTCCTAGATGATGCATTGATGCTACCAGGTGGTTTTGGAGCACAGCCAGGTATGTAACAGCGTGCATTGTGGTATTATGAGGTAGAAACCAGACGTTTCCAATGCACGCATTAAAATGGAAGCTAAATGACGAACAGTTGGTTGAGTAAATCGAGGAATGAAGCGAGTATTTATAGGGCGGCGAACATACGGAGGATATGCTTGGAACTGATGAAATCACACTTTCTACTTTTTTTGATGAAAAACACTTTCATCACTAAATAAAAAATTCTCCTACATTGCAGGAGTCCAGTGGAGATACCATCGACAGAATGCAGTGCGATCACAGCAATTCTTAGCTAATCGAAGTGGCTTGTTCGCCGGGCATTGCGCATATAGACCACGTCGTCATAAACGACGTTTCGCATTGTCCACAGATATAGGAGCAGGCAGCTGTCGCACAATATCGGTAGCAGACCATATGGGGTGACCAAATACAAAGCGGTGAATAATTAAATCTGTTCTCTGAGTTGTCACTGGCGGTCTTCCACTACGAGAAGCTGATGAAATGGACGATTTCATGTGATATTTTGTAATGTCTTGCTAATCACAGATTGAGTCATTTTCATCTTCTTTGTAATATCAACCTGGGACACACCACATTCATGGAATGCCTCTATTTGCTCCCTCTGATGTGGCAAAGGCTCTTTCCCGTGAGTCATTTTCAAGAAAATTGAAAAATCAATGTACAATAAACAATAATAGATTTCTAAAAAATATATTTATAGTACCAAACCACAAAGTAACTTGTTATTATGCATTATTAATAGTCTATTGCAAGTATATTTTCAACATATATTTTCATTTTGCAGGTATTTCATCTAATATTCCAAAAGTTTGCACGATGCTGTATATTAGATGGTTAATATGTAAATTTTAAATGTATTATTACAGATTGGGACAGATGTTAGGGGATAATACCGAAAATGTTGGCTTAATTATCTGTATAGTTTTTTTAAGGTACTAAATCTTATCTTATAAAAGCTCAAGTCACTCACTGCTTCACTAACGCTCATATTATCTACTTACAATTGTAAGTAGATATTTATATTAATAATAATTCATATGGAAAATTATTATTAGCAGAATTATTCATGATAATTTTCCATATGAATTATTATGAATATAATTATCTACTTACAATTGTAATTATATAATTATATAACTATATAATTATATCCGTCATACATGACGGGTTATTTACTAGTATATACATAACAATTTAATTGATTACAAGTTATAATATTATTTACATATACTCAAATTGTCTACTATTTACTTCGAAACACTTCAAAGGTCTGTTCTTCATCAATGAAAACATTTCATGACAAACCTCCAGAGTAATTAAATGGTTATTCTTTCTTTAAATTCTTTGAAAGAACGTTGTTTAGTACAGTACACAGCTTCATTTATAAATCCCCAGTGTAAAGTGTCAGGCGGAATAAGATCGTGTGATCTTGGAGGCTACTAGACTCCTCTCCGTAGGTCTATCAAACGACTACCAAACGCACCAATCAACCACTTACAAGCCATGTTCACATTATGAGCTAGATCCTGAAACTTTTTCTTAAATATCAATCTTTCCTGAATATCGGGTCAATCTGAGACAACCAGATAGAACCTTTCTCAAAGAATTCTGGTGTATTACTTGCTTTTTACATTGCTAGGAAAGAAAAATGACCCAATCAACACATTAAAACATATAGTTGTCCATATGGTTACTCCAGGAGCATTAACACCACGTTTAATTTCTATATATAGCTTTTCTGTAGCCGAAAAATGGTAATATGTCTGGGGACATGGTCATTTAATTCGAAACGTGTCTTCATCAGACCTAAAAACGTTCGAAATAAATGAATGATTCATTGGACATTTCGCGAGGAAGGCTTCGCAGAATTATTTTCGACGGTTTGGGTTATCTTCTGATATGGTATGCCTGAGATATGGATGATAAGTCTTCAATTCTGATTGACTATGCAATCGACGAATAGAGGGTCTGGAAATGTTTAATTCGATGCATGTCTTGTCAACTAATTAGCCTAAAGAAAAAGCAAATCTAAATATTTCACGATATTCGTGGCTAAAAACGGTGACAAATCGTCCATGTCTTGGAAAGTCATTTGTTGAACTTGTATCTTCAAACCGCTTAATAAACTTCAAAACAGTATCACACCGGTTATTACTTTGAAATTCCAGTTCAAATAAATGATACGCTTCTGACTTATTCGAGGTTTTATAAAAAGTTTTTATGACGAAGACCTTTAGATCTTTGTTCAGTCTCTAAGTTTTTTCTTTCATTTTAAGGTAAGAGTTAAATTTAAATGAAAATACTCAATTTTTAATTTTAAACTGTGCGTGGATATAAACAAGCTAAATTTAATAAAAATAACATATATAAACAAACTAGATATACAGTCACTTGCAATTACCAGTGACTTAACATCCTTCGATTGTAAAATCCAAATGAAAATTGGAAATCTAAAAATAAATAACCAATTAAAAATCATAAAATACGTTTAAACAGATGATAAAAATAACTCACAGCATTTAAGAATAGTTTAAATTATAGAAAAGAATGTTCTACCCCTCATACACACAAAACACACATGCAATACATACATACAGAGACAAAAACACACCTCATACATACCTCATACACACTTGATTTGCCAGCGCTTAAGAGTGAATCCAGACTTTAAGAGTAAAAAATTTAAATTTCAAAAATGCTGCAAAATTACAATTTATCGCCCGTTAGCAGTGCCGATGACACTGAAATAAGGTACTTTATTGTCAATCATGATATTTTATTAAATAATCATAGCAGCGATACCGAAGACAGCCAAAAATCTGAACCATGTAGTATAAAGAAAACTCAAAAATCGTAATTTTTATTTTAAATTTCAAATTAAAATAATAAAATTATTCAAGAATAAGTCTAATCGACAAAAAAAGACTCGCCAGAGCCTACAATATGTCAGAGGACTATTTGACTCTGGCAACGCAGCTGGATATATCCCAATCAGCTGCAAAGAACATCATATACAAGTATCAAAAATGCGGCCTCATATCGGTCGGTAAACATGGAGGCCACAAGAAATCCATTATTACCGACGAAATCAGCGAGACGATCATTCGGTATGTGGAGGAGAAACCGCAATCGACGTTGGGAGAGATGAAAAGGTATATTGAGGAAAACAGCGAAATCAATATATCGGAATCAACAATTTCCCGCTTCCTCACCGGTAAATTAATAACCATTAAGAAGATCAGGGGCTCCGTCCAAGAACGAAATTCAGATCGAGTGAATGACCTCCGATTTCAATATGCCTGCCGATTTATGAAGGTAGATTGGTGAATGAGTCAATGTGTTTACATTGACGAAATTGGATTCAATCTATGGACCAGCCGCCAATTCGGTCGTTCAAAGAGAGGCATTCCTGTGAATATTGTCATCCCAAAAAACAGGGGAAAAATATGTCCTTCATTATGGCAATAGGCAGGAAGGGTATCCTGCTATTAAAATTATACTGTGGCAGTGTGGATCATGCCAAATATCAATCGTTCATAAACTATTTATCGAGCATTCTGCCAGGAACACCGCATTATTTAATCCAGGATAATGCGAGAATCCATTTCAATACTACCTCCAATTATGAAATGGTCAATTTGCCACCATATTCTCCATTCCTCAATCCAATTGAGGCGTTTTTCGCAAAAATGAAGCGGGAAGTCAGGACAGCAATAACAAACCATCCAGGCCTCCTGACACTAAGCCATCACCACAGGGTGGTCGTTTTGCAGGAGAAAATCGAGGCTGTGGCAGCAAATGAAAGCAACAAAGATATGTCGAATTACTTTCATTATCCGAAGAAATTCTTTGTTGACTGCATTCTGAAGAATGATATCCACGGTGATTGAATGCAGAAACATCTTAATTTTTGTAATAAATGTTCTGCAAATAAATATTATAAAAAAATCTTACTGTTTTAAATTTAACAAATTAATTTATCAGCCTAATTAAGAAAAAATCAGATTCCGCCATTTTTTCTTAAATGCTGGTTAACTACAGTTAACCGCATGACACTGTAAATATCATTAATCTAAGTTCTTGTTGGATGTGTGGCGACTGAGTGCTGCATTTAACTTCTGTCCCACCCTGTATAGTGTATATTATAAGGTATTTCCTTATTTTTAACTCAGTTTAGTAAAATAACATTATTATTATTATTATTATTAACCAGATTGAAATATTATTTTGATATTTAATTAAATAATTTTCATATATTTTCATTACATTTGAATGTGTTTACAGAATGATTCAACTGAGAATAGTCAAAATAGTCATTAATAAAACAATTTTAAGAAAGTAAACGTAATTAAATTTAAAATGATTTTAAAGCAGAAAATTACATTAATATTAAAATAGAAAATAAAGTGAAAAACAGTTTTTTAAATTCAACCAAAAAATAAATTAATCTTATTTATTTATTTACTATTAATTTTATATTTATATTATTTAAATTACCGGAGTTTATAAAAAAGACTTTGTGTATAAAATTAGGCTTTACCAAAAATATTATATTTTAAAAACATATTTTTAATTTAGAAATGTGTACATTTTATCATAGAACTAATTCGATTTATAATGTATCTTTGCGAGATTTGTATCTTTTTTTACTTTGTATCTCTTGACTATTTTGTCATTTATTTTTAAGAAAGGAGTTTCACCAGTCAAATAACATTGATGGCAACGTATGGACTGCAGCTAACAAAACAGTCTATCCCACGAAATGTTATTATTTACCCCTGTTTTCCATCGCTTCATCATCACATGGCACATCTCTCGGTGTTGGCATAAAATTTTTAACACGATGGCCGTCGGAGTTATCGCTTTTGTCTGGCAGCGGCTTTTGACAATAAAATAAACAATAAACAAAAATTGTTTGTATAATTGTTAATTGTTATAGGAAAAGTTTTTGGCGTTTTAACGAATTCAATTCTTGACCAAGAACTCAACAGTGCCATTGAGGAAGATTGATTCAGAATAGATTAGAAATCGTAGGTTTAGTGTTTCTGAAAGTTTGAATAAATTAGAATAATTTTTTTTGAATAAATTAGAATTAACAGTAATTCGCTGTTCGATGAATTAACGTAAATTCATGTTTTTGTAGACTCTGGTGTCATCCAACCATTTTTTGTAAAAGCAACTTAAGCACCCGTAACATTTTGAAGTTCTTTTGGCTTTCTTACTCCTTTAAAAACAATAAATGGAGTTACCGTAAATTCCAGACTATAAGCCGCACTTAAAAACCTGAAATGAGTCATAATTTAAGAGTTGCGGCTTATACGTTATGTTTTAAGTGCTCAAAAAAATATTTTAAATTTATTTAAATATTTGTTTAAATATTCTTTAAACAAGTCATAATTCAAATTTTTTTACGGTATATTTTTATTTTACGGTTAGTTTACGTTATAATAAATTATTTCAATTTTAGCCATGAACCGATCTTCATATACCTCAGGGTGGAAATTAAGAGCAATTAAATTAGCTCAATCAAATGGAAATCATAAAGCTGCATTAGAACTCAATGTCAATGAGTCAATGATCAGAAGATGGAGAAAGCAAGAAGATGAGTTGAGACAAGTTAAAAAATCTCGTAAGAGCTTTCGTGGAAACACTCCAAGATGGGTACATCTTGAAGATGATCTTAAGAATTGGGTCTATGAAATGAGATCAGTTGGTAGAAGCATTTCAACGGTCTCTATACAACTCAAAGCCAAGACACTAGCTAAAGAATTGGGAATTATGAATTCCTCAGGAGGACAATCTTGGTGCACCAGATTCATGAAACGAAATAATTTTTCAATTCAGTGCAAAACGAGATTAGCCCAACGCCTTCCTGCAGATTTTGAAGAAAAGGCCAGCATATTCCGTGAGTTTTGTAAAACAAAAATTACAGATAAGAATATACATCATGATAACATTTTCAATATGGATGAAGTATCTATCCCCTTTGATATGCCAGTTAATCACACTATTAAACAGGTTGGTGCTAAATCAGTTCCAATTATGACAACGGAAAACGAAAAAACATCCTGTACTGTTGTTTTAGCTTGTTCTTCGAGTGGATTAAAGTTACCATCAATGGTAATTTTTAAAAGGAAAGTGTTGCCTAAAGGTAAATTTCCTGATGGAGTTGTAGTAAAGGCAAATGAAAAAGGATGGATGAACGAAAAATTAATGCAAGCATGGGTTGGTGAAGTTTTTATTAAGAGACCAGGTTGGTTCTTCCCCACATCATCATCAATGCTTATCTGTGATTCAATGCGTGCACATTTTACCGAAGCTGTAAAGTCATTACTGAGATGTGCCAATACTGTCTTATTGGTTATCCCTGGCGGATGGACTAAGATTGTTCAACCTCTAGATATCTCAGTCAATAAATCACTTAAAGCCAATTAAGAAACACATGGGAAGAGTGAATGATGTCCGGAGATCATACTTTTACTAAAACAGGTAGACAGCGAAGAGTTGACTTTGTTACTATAACTAAATGGATTCTTGAAAGTTGGAACACTATACCAACATCAACAATTATTAACGGTTTTATTAAGGCAGGCATTATTAATAGTTCTGGCGTACAAGGTGTAATTGAGACCAAAAATCAAGCTGTGGATTCAGATGGAGTAACTGATAGCAATTATGAGTATCATGAAAATTTAAATGATTTCTTAGAAAACTAATAAAATATTTTGGTGAATATATTATTTAGTGTTATTAGTTTATTTCCTTTGAATTGATTTATTTAAAATAGGCTTAAAATCCTTACATATAGTGTGCGGCTTATAATACGGCGTATTGTACATGCGGCATATACGTTAATATTTTTTGGGGAAAAGCAGGCAATGTGCGGCTTATAGTGCGGAAATTACGGTAATTTCTTTCCATCTGCCATTGTAGATAAGCAAACAATAATTGACTTTCTTTCTGGCATACCACCCGAAATATCCGTTTCATCCACATTCATAATGTCAGAACATTTAACCCTACAATGCGCCGTGATTCATATTTGAATCAACCATATTTTACCTCAATATCTTTTAATCACGTGATATTCTTTGAGTGTTTACATACTGTGAACCAAAAACATTGTCTATGGAATGATAACTGCCCATAAAGTCATAGATGCAATATATTTTGTCAACAAAAATGACAGTTCCATTTTCCCCATAAACATATTTTTTTATGATAATTAAAAAAATTGCGCATTGTTGGGTTAAAATATAATCTCTTTCTTAATTCCTCACAGTATTGAATAAAGCTTTTGATTTTATCTGATGCATGAATGCTGGATAATTAGATTTAGAAATAGTTTTATGTGCAACAGATACATGCGTTACTCTAGTACACTTTTCTCGTTGCTTAATAATCCACTTCACTAAATCATCTTCAAAATTTGTATTCAACGGTTTTCTTCCTCGTCCATGTAAACTTTCTTACAAGATATAATCCGAAATATATATAATCAATTGTACGTATGGATGTTTTGATCCTACCAATCTACTCATAAAATTATAAGCATCCTTTGACTTTCATATCCATTAGCCGGTACCATACATTTGGTTTAAAGACAGTCGTTTCTTCTGTTGATTCATCATTGCATCTACAGTCTGAACCTGAGTAGTGATGATTATTTTTAATTTTCTTGATTGTCTTTTTTCTCGATTTTTATGTTTTCACTAATTTTATACATTGCGGTAATTAAACTGGTTGTGTCGTAGTTTTGTGGTCCTTCGCGTAATGATGCGTAAACCATCCTTGAGTTGAATTACCTTAGGAACAGAGTTGACATTGAAAGTACCTTTGCTGAGTATGTACAAAAACGTTAGTAGCTTGATATTGTGTGAATGAAATTAATGTGTGAATGACTTTGATTTACTTTGAAGTGTGTATTTTTTACATTAATTTAAAATGTGTACCGGATATTTCCGTAAATAATTCCTAGGATATCTGTCGGAAAATCGTATTTATTTTCGAGAAAATTGGCATTGTACAAAGTAAAAGGGAATATGCATAATTTTATAAAATTTACTATACTTATTCTTCAAAAAAAAGTAAATTCGAGAAATTTTTCGAAAAAAATCCCAGCTATAAATACGCTAATGAGCTTGTTTTCGGAGGAATCCGGTACGACAATAAGTTGTATTTATCGGTTTTTCTTACGTGTTAAAGGGTCAAGTCGTAGATCGACCATATTTCAAGCCGCGTGCCATGTAACGATAGTAGGGCCCTAAAACTGTTAAATTATTCCATAAAGTATTTTTATAATTTATATTAATTTTAAAAAAATGGGTATTTATTTCAAGTTAATCGTAAACTTTTTATCTTTAAATTTCAAAAAAATCAAAAGAATTTCCCATAAATAATGAAAATGAAAATACAGACAAATAAATAAAGTATTAATGAAATGATTCTCTGAATTGCAAAGTATTCGATTAAGGAGTCACACGCAACTCTCAACCGATTCCTGTGTCATCAGATTCGTGTTTCCCAGGAATATGTTTCAATTCATTTACTCAATTTGATACTTAACTTAAAGCAAGACGTTAATTATTATTTCTAGCCCAAGAGACTTGATAACTAAAAGATTCCTCAAATAGAATAAAGAGAAACTTGTAAGATTTTTCCTAATTAAAAATAAGACGGTGAATTTCCTCTGGAATTTTTGAGCGATTTGCCTCTTTCTTCTTTCTCTAAAATTCATTTTTCTTTTACCAATATATGAAATTCTTTTCAAAGTAATTTTATTTGTAATCGAAAAATTTAATAGTTAAATTTTAAAATAAATATTGTATTTTAAACTTATTTTAAACAGTTTTATAACCGACATGTAACACGCGAAAAGTTTATTTTCAACACACTGTTTAATTGATAATATTCAAACAAAATATTTATCAAAAAAAGGCATATATTAAATATTTTAAATAATCAAAATATCTAATATCCAACACTCCCACCAGATTCGTCCACAGAAGAATCTGAATCCACAATGTAGTCATTTAGATAAGGCGGTCTTCGTCTTTCTCTACTAGTCTTTCTCCACCTCTTGTGTTTGATTGTCTGGTAGAGATGCAGTTTCCTCCATATTCATATAGTATGACTTGGAATTTTTAACCAAGTCAGGCTGACTGGGTCGAATGTCTGCGATATGTATTGGACCACAAAATCCGTTTCAATTTACTAGATATTTCCTTTGATCTATTCTTTTCACGACAACACGCTTGGCCCATTGCTGTGTACATGGTGTACTATTTTCCAGTTTTACCCACACTAATTGATTCTCAATATAATCTGGATTTCCACAAAACGGTTCCTTTTCACTTCTTTCAATTATATCTAACCCTATGGGCAAATAGCTATACAGCGCCGAGCTTGGTGTTTCTTTTCCTTCAGATGGTGTGTTATTATACCACCATAAAGCTTCTAAAATGCTGATATTTGATCTGGACGCAATTCTTTTGATTGTTCTGTGATTCCTTTCTATTATTCCGTTGCAGGTAAGTCGATTGATGGCACGATACATGACTCGAACGTTCCACTTTTCCATTCGCTTGTTGAATTCTACCGAATAAAATGTGGTATAATTATCGATAATTAGTTCCTTGGGAGACCCGCGTTCGCAGAACAAACTTGAGAATTCTGAGACAATTGACTTGACGTCTTCAGCCTTATTTAATTTCCATATCGCAAAGCGTGAAGGACCGCAGTCGATTACACTTAAAAATTTTTGTTGATTGTACTTTGTAACATCCGCAGCAAGTCTTGTCCAGTTTTCATTGACGCTCAGCCTACCGGTTTTCCATTTTACGGGTGCCGGATCGATGGATTGACATTTTTGACAACTTGAAATCAGATCCTTGATATCCGCGTTTGATACACCTATTCCTTGCTTCGCACATAAATATCGCATTCTGTTTGCGCCTAAATGACACTTATCATGAAGTTGCTGCAGCTTGAGTAGATCGTCCGTAACCGTTAAAAAACAATTGCATCTTTTTAATTGTTTTGGGATTCTTGTCAATTCGTCCGCCTTGTTATCTTCGCTACTAACAAACTCGATCTCATATTCCTGACACAGCTCCTTGATCATCGACAGTCTTCGTTTTATTAAAAGCTCAGATGAAGCCTTGGTATTTAATTTTTCGCGATCTGAGATTGTTGAGGTAATCCACGAAACTACTGACTTATTATCGGATTTCACTATCACGTTCCTTAAACCCATTTCACACATAAGTTTAAACCGTTTACAACTGCTTCTAGTTCTGCTACATTAATATGTCTAGAATCATCAGTTTTTCTCAACGATGATGCGTCCTCGATTATGTTCCCTTTGACTTCTAACGCTGCACCAATGGATATTGAACTTGCGTCGCACCATATAATACCTTCCCTGCAGTCATCAATGGCCCATAAACCTCTGCAAGGATCACTTTCTCACTGTCTTTAAAACCAATTTAATCTTCTCGAATAATTCCTTGCCTATCTTTTCATCCCACCTTTCCTCACTAAGTCGTTTAAGATATGACCATGACGGACGTAGCCAACTAGCTACCGGATGTATTCCTACTAATTGTCCACATAAGGAATATAACTCACGACGTGAAATTGATTCTACATCCAGCTCATCCCTTACCTGATTGTCCCTCTTCCATCTCACTACTTGTTGGTCCTTAAAGACTTGGTTTTTCGGTTTCTTACATTTGAGACCGAAGTTATTGAACACTTTTTCTACTTCTTCAACAGAAATGAAACTTTCATTTACATAAATATCATCAATATAAGAGTCGGTATTTTCACGCATCCTGGTGTCAGAGTGTGGAATTCACCTGAAGATTTCGGTCATTATAATTGGCGCAATGTTTAAACCAAAAGCCATCCTAATTAAAACATATTTCGTGCTGTTAATGATACAAGATTGGTAACACCACATCTCCTTATGAACATGAATTTGCATGTATGCCTCTGACAAATCAAGCATTGAAAAAGTCGAACCCCTACGTCGCCAATTGAGGAGCTGTTTTAAACATTTATCCGCAGAACCACTATAAACGTCCACGTAATTTTTTAATTTTCTAAAATCAAAAATGGGTCTTATCTTGGACTTATTAGCCTGTAATATTCCAAATATCGGTATGGATCTTATCGATTTACCCATTTATTTCTCATTGTACTCGATTAGATAACCCTTTTCTACCCAACCGTCTAAAATTTTCAACGTTGCAACATCTTTTAATTTGTTGTCCTTAAAAACTAACTGACGATTCGGAAGATGACTCGGAGCCTCACTTTTCCAATTCCATTTAATCGACCAATTTTCCTGAAACTCAATCTTTAAATTATGCTTTTTATGCTAACAAGTGGTGCATCCGATGCAGTACAACTCAAGCTACTATCTGTCCCTTTAATTTCTTCTTCACCGAACTCAATAACATCCTTATTAATTCTCACGCCATCCAATTTACCTATGACATCCATACCTATTAAGATCCCTAGACCATATGGTAAATGTTCCATGACCGAACATTCCACCCTAAGGATCCTGCCATTTATAGTCAGCCGCACTTCACCCGAATCCACTCTAACACCTTTTCCATTCGCCAAAACCATACGTTCTCCGTCAGAAAACAACATACAATCACTAACTAACCCTTTTAAAACAACCGTTTTCGAACAACATTAATTAATCAACGCGATGGCCGACATGTCATTTACGGTGACGATCATCGTCGGCAACGCCTGTTAACTGTGTTCAACTGTGAAGAGAGAGAGCCGGCGCCTATAAACTCCCCTTTTTGTTTCCTGACTGACAATATTGTGCTATATTACCCGTTTTCTGACATTTTTAGCATATTGTATGTCTGTTTGATTGCCACTGAGAACACTTATGATGCTTCCTTTCCTCCGATTCGGTGTCTCTCGCGCGATAAACATAGGGTCCTTTGTGAAGATTTGCTCTGGGTTTATCGAGTTTTCCCTGATCTCCGGATCTCCCTGTTTCTTTGTTGTTGTTTCCGTATAGTATTACTGCCATTGAACCCGGAAATAAACCCTTTTTAATCCCCAAATACCTACGGCTATACTCGATCATTTCGGTCAAGGGTTGGTCACAGGCCCTTTCCAAATCCACCTGCAACTCGAAAGGCAGTCCAGCCACGAAGGCAGCCTTTCTTAGATCGTCGAACTTTGATACTAGTATCTTCACTTGAAACGCATTTTCATCGATAGTCTCGCCATCGTGACACTGTAAGTTTATCAATTGACTGCACGCAGAACGTCTAGTCAGGCCGAATGAATTGTTTAGTATCGCAGCTGCTTTGCGTCTTCTCGTCCGATTCCATGTAGATGTTCAGTGCAACCCCCGATAGTAAAAAAGGGAGATACGGGACTGGATCAGCAATCTTCTGGGTTTTCATGACCATTTCAAATTTCTTCTACCAGATCTCGAAGCTGAGGCTTCCATCAAATTTTTCTAAAATCTCCAAAACGATTTTCATATCATTCATTATGCCCCGGTAGCTTGTAACACGCGAAAAGTTTATTTTCAACACACTGTTTAATTGATAATATTCATACAAATATTTATCAAAAAAAGCATATATTAAATATTTTAAATAATCAAAATATCTAATATCGAACAGGACAAATGAAAGAATACTTGATCCTAAAATTGAAAATAAAATATAACACAAATCAATAAAAAAGTAATTTTTAATTTTTATCAAAATAGTGAACAAAGAAAATATATCACTACAAAAACCATTATTACATTCACAACATGTTTCGGTCTCAATAAAACGTCTTCAGGTGTTTCTTACATTGTGAGAACGCGCATTTTAAACATAAACTACATATAAAAACATACATATATTTTAAACATAAACAGGTCGGTATTAAATTACAGAAATTATCAAAAAATCATTGGCAATAAATAAAAAATGTTAATTGAATTGTTCTTTAATACTATTAAGCAGTTTTTTTTAATATATAAAATCATTCGGTTACTGAAAACAAATTTTTCTAATATTATACTATGCTTACAAAATTAATATTATATCCTTATTTATTCTAAATATTACAAAAATAGCTCAAAAATTCATTTATAAAAATTTCTTTTTAACTTTATATAATATCTATATTGAAAATATTTAAATTTTTTAAAATTTAAATCATTAATTAAGTTACAAAAACACAAAAATTCAAATGTTTACAAAAATAAAATATTTTTATGCTTCAGTTAAAACTAAAATTTTTATACTATTCGGAAAACTGAATTTTGTTAAAAATATATAAACTAAAAAATCAAATTTTCTATTGAAAATGTTATTTATAAAATTTACTATTATTATTAAAAAAAACAACAAACGATTGAAAACAATGCTAAATAAAACTATTTAACTTTGTGGCAGCTTTAATAGTTCCTTTGATGGGCGGTAGGATTTTTTTCCGATATAATAAGATTTTTCCTGTTAGTCCAAATATAGCCTTTATTAAAAATTTTAAATTTTTTTTGGAGTTCTTAAAATTTCCGAATTTTAAAATATAATCAATTTTGTAATTAAATAATTACATTTCGAAAAGTAGATTTATAGATTATGTTAAAATAAGATTTTTATAAAATAACGTAAAAAAGTAGTTTATTTAAAACTAATTTTTAATGCTTTACATAAAACCAATAAATAGATTAAATTCCAGCAACAACAAATTTATTTCAACTACAAAAGAATGCTTTTTAAAATCGAGAATATTCAAACCAAATCATATGTCTCATTCTACATCTCCCCCAGTTTCGGCAGAATCTATATCGTCCCATCAGACGTAGTCCTGAAATTTCTTCGGAGGTCAACACTCTCGAACAACTGATTCCGTGTCGACAGGAATCGTGGTAGTATGTTCGCTCGGTTATTCATCTGCACGAAAAGGATAATCAATCAACTCCGAGACAATCAACTCGAATCGCGGTCGGAGGTCGGCGACATGACGCAATGAATCGACGTTTCTGATGGAAACAAAAAATTTAACAGGACTAATCACTTCTTTGATGACTCCTGTCCATTTTCCACTACAACGCTGGATCTGATTTGGTTTCACCCAAAACTTTTCTCCTACTCTAAATTTACATGAACAAAGGGTTTCCTTACTTGCTTGATCGGTTAAGTTAACGATCAACTTCAATCGATGCTTATATTTATAAAGGGATTAAAAAGGTGGTCTATTGTTTATACCGGGGGTGTTATTCATCCGGTAAACCGCTTCCTGGATCCCTTTTCCAGCTCTCGCGGCTCCTTTCTATAATACCATTCCCACTTGATCTATTCACGGCTCGATACACGACTCTCATATTCCAGGCCTTCATCTCAGCAGTAAAAGCTTTGGAATGGAAAAACGAATAATTATCTGCTAATAACTTGGCAGGGGCTCCACATTCGAAAAATTCATTTCTCAGATTCTTGATGACTTTCTGTGCTCCTTCGTCTCTAATGAGTCTCCAACGTTAAGCGAAAAGGCTATAACAATATTGCTTCTTTTTTCTACTACATATTTATCAGAAGCTGGATTTTCTGCGTTAGTAGCCCTTAAAGTAAATTATCAAAATATGCTTGTTAATGTAGCGCCGAATATGAAAATTAGTTTGACTAATTCGATAGAAAGAAGAGTAGATAAATTGGCTAAAGAGCATGAACAACATAAAAGCCATTATGACTTAAAATATAAATAAAAAATGTGAATGTATTATTATTATATTATGTATTGTCAAAATAAAAATTTGGATTAACTTCTTTAGTTTTAGTGCTTAATTATGGTATGTAGTACTTGCTTAACTTTTTCTTTTTAATAGTATGTATATAAAAAACATTTTGTCTAAATATTAATGCAAAAATTTGAAAATCAAGCATAGGGATAGCGAAGTCATTGCCCATTAATCTTTGTGGTCAAGTTGTCATGGACTTTGAGAAACGCTGCATTATCGTACATTATTCCCTTTTCATCTCCTGTTTTCAGTCGCTGGAGAAAAGGCTCCATTTTATTTCTTTTTATCAAAGGATTGCATGCGAAGGAACGCTCTCAGAGAAATTTTTCTGATAATTGGTGCCTATCCATATATTGAGTCTTGAAACATAACAAAATTGAAAAGGTGTTGGTGAGCGGTGTTATTGGGTATACCAAGCATGTTAGCTAATTATGTTATTGTAATTCTTGGATTAGCGGCTATTATCTGACGGATTTCGTCATCGTTGACACTTGATGGGCTGCCATATTTTTATCCATCCTCGACTTTCCTTTTTTAAAATTTGTAAACTATTTACGAACTGTACTCTCTCAAACAGCACCATCAACATAAACTTTAATGATTTCTTCCTCGTTTCTGCAGCATCTTTTCTTATTTAAATGAAATAGCATAACATATATTAAATGATGTTTATTTTCTTCCATTATAAATTCACAATCTATATAAAAAAATATTTTTAAAATTTAATGTATAAATATTTATTTATAAAAGATAAACTGGTTTAATTTTCAGAGAAAATTATACAAAATTCATCTCTGAAGTTTAGTTACACAACGCTACGAACTTTCCGAACAATCTCCTGTATGAACTACTACGTATTTTAATAAATATCTGTAATTGTTACTTCACTTCTTCCGCAAATTAACTGTTACTTATTTTTATTTTCAATTGACTTATTTTTAATATATTTTAATATATTTATTTAATTTTTAGACTTGATGGCGTATAAATTTAATGGCTCATGGATGCTTCAAAATGACCCCAACAACTTATGTTGCATGTGTGGATAATACACGTTTTAAGAATGTATTAGTTCCATAGCTGAACTTGTCAAGGCTCGATATTATGACTATTTTAAAATTAAAATTAGAAATAAAGACAAATCCTTTCTCCACACTCCATTTGTAAGAAGTGAAACAGTAATCTACTTATGTGGTCCGCTAACAAAACATAGAGATTTAGCTCAGCAATGGCTTGGCCAGAGCAGAAAAATCATGTCAATTATTAATATTTGTGTATGACGCTTACTGATGACTTTAGCAAAAGGATAACTAAGCAGATTGTTTATCCAAATGTTGCATCGAAAATTCACCCTTTCTAAATAAAATTAAGAGTGAATGTTCTGCGCCATCGAAACAGATTGAGGAGGAAGAGTATGATTTTGAATCTGATTTATCATATGTCGAGATGAGACAGAGCAATATCCTTACAAAATTAACCAAGACCATCTAAATAAGTTAGTCCGAAAACTGAAAGTATCCAAGAAGCATGTTCGATTAGACGGTTCCAAAGAAAGGTACTTTTTCGAGTTTTAAAGCTGCATTACTATATAGGGAAAACGTTTTTTTCTGCCATCCCAATTGGGTATTTCCGAGAGACAAAAGATTTATACGAGACTATGAAATATCTACTAGAACAATTACATTATGCAGAGTTTGAATGCAGTTTATGTGGAGACTTCAAGATCATATAAATCTATCCAGGCTTGAAAGGCGGATTTACAAAATACTGCTGTTTTGTGGAAATGATATTACATGGCAAGAGCTGAACACTATCGCAGAGACTCTTAGCCAGTCCGCAAAACATGAGCCCCAGTTATGAAATGTCACCAACAAACCTTCCTTTATCATTATATTTATTATTTAAAAATTCTAATTATTTTTATTACATCTTTCCTATTGATATTTACACTTAGAAACCATTAAAAAATAAAAATAATTAATTTGAGTATTAATTAATTAATATAATCAAACAGTCTTCAAAATTATTGATTATATTCTACGCACACAAACACACACATATGCTCATTATTAAAATCAATAAATCGATTTATTTATATTTTTTTCAAAAATTTAAAAACCTAAATAAATTTCGGATGACCGATTTTCTTCCAGAAAATAAATATTAAAAAAATAAAATTATATTTTGTATAATTGGGAAAAATCAACAAAATGTTTAATTTAGGAAAATCGTCTTTAGGGATGTTGTGAAAGTCTCTTTCAAGACGTCAATTTGTGTCACATAAATCCATGTTCAATTTAATAGGAGTTGAAACAACAAATTCTTTCAGCCCGACAGAAAAAGAAGTAATTTGCGAAATTTTATTTTATTTTCTGAGTATATTTTTTCGTCTTCAAGTAGAGAGGAAGGCGGTTTACAAGCATTTTTCGTGCCCGATTCCCATTCAATGTAGGACAAGCAGATTTGAGGGAGGAAAATTATTATATTTCTGTTGGGAATTCACGAATGTCTTCATTTTCTTTCCACTTATTTCCTTTATTCTTTTCGTTTCTCTCTTTTTTTATTATTATCGAATGTCCTGTGTTTTCTGTGGCAAATGTCCATTGAAGCATTTTGTCCTTTTTTGATGTGAGCGGCTTCCATGAAAATTTATTCTTCATTTGAAACAAATAAATAATTAAATTAAAATGAGAATCAGAAAAAAACAACTTAAGTTTTTTAATTTAATTTAATTTACGTTTTTTTTCAGAGATAATTATTAATAAAATACAGGTAAAATAAATTTTATTTGAAATATATAATTATTAATATTATTATATTATTTTAATGGTTACAGATTATGGAAAATTGTTTTTTTTTTAATTTTTTTTCGAATAATTTACTTATTTTACTCAATTTTTTACGAATTGTTTCGGTTAAAAATTATGTGTGATAATTTTTGATTTTTTGTTTATAATTTATTCTTTACTATAATACATAATGGGATTATTTAAATGATAAATAAATTTATATTTTCTTCTTATTTACCTGATATATTTGTGAGGAATGTTTTGAATTGTGTGTTGATATTGTGTATGTTGTATGTTGATTCGGATTGTGCCTCTCCTGCACAGATGGCTGTTTGGTATTTTCTTTGATTCTTACTAATTAAAAATGATTTAATTTAATTTTAAAGTAAAAAGATTTAAAATAATTTTTGAATGTTTTATTTATTTTTTAATGTAATTTAAAATTTTAATATTTTATTTTAATATTTCCTTTTTTAAAAAATTTTTAGATTTAATTTTAACCAATTAGAATCTTTGTAATTAATAATTATTATTAAAACTTTTTCATTGTTGTAAAATTAGTATGAATTTAGAAATATATTAATCAAGAAAAATGTCGAATAGCGAAAGCCTTTTGAATAATTGTTGTCATAACAATTCTGATTGTGATGTTACTAAATGTTTAAAAAATCATATTTATATTGTTAATATGGCGATTTTCCTATCGGTCACCCAAATAAGTACTAACACGGCCGTTAGTTGCTTACCTCCGGATATCCGACGTACCCAACTGCGGTCATTGACTATATATAATTTAAGACATATAAATTAAAACAATTTACAGAAGCAGTAAAACTATAAATCAGTAATCACTGCGATGAGTGACGTATATCCATTTTCTCTTTTTCTAAATAGATTTTACTGCGAATGGTTTATTATACTGTGATTGGTATTTTATGCTGTGAATAGTGTATTATACTGCGATTGGTTTATGAAATGGTTCATATCATATAGATATTAGTATTTTACAAAAAAACAGTTTAATAAAATGCATAAAAGTTTCTTTAAATGTTCAGCCTAAAAGAAAACTTTGACAAAAAAAACAAAATATTTGATTTATTATTTTTCTTATTTTTTTCTTTTCACAATTACATTTGTTAATAACTATACATCGAAAACTCTTACAACAAATGACTTATGATAACTGATGTAGCACTCGTAGATGAAGACTTCTGCCCGATATTTCTTCAATCTCCCGAAAACTGAAAAAAAACTGTACGGATTGCTGTAGACGAGACCTATCCAAAATATATAGTTTATGGGGTCTTGGACGCACCCGGTACCCGTAATTTGCTGAGATAAACACATACATATATATATGGACATGATGAATACAATAGCGTATTTTTTCACATGAGAAATTGCGCTAAAAAGAAGAATAAAATTACTATCACAAAAATAGAAAAGGTAGTTGTAAAACAACAAAGATAATAAATACATTACCTGATTACCGATAAGTTATATCAAATGACGGAATGTTTCGATTGTTAAGAGAGAATTTGATAGTTTAATATGGAAGTACAATTTAAATTAATTTTATCCTTTCGAGGAGAGAATTAGAGAACGTTTCGCTTCAATTGACAGTATCATTTTGTGAAAGTTTCGTTTCTCTTAATATTATCGTTTTGATTCAATTAATATTCGTTTCGGGAAAATTTTTTGATTTGTACAAATGTTTTGCTTCAAGAATTTGTAGTTATTATAGTTCATGGTATTATCGATTAATCGATATTACAAAAGACTATAATAATTTTAAATATAATATAATATTATGAAGACATATAATTAACTTTGTTAACTTTAATTGTTAAGTATAATATAAATAATAAAATAACGTTCCCCTCTTTTCCGAACAAAATCACAGGACACAGTCGATTATAGCAAGACTTCCCTGTGGATAATAATGAATGAAGAGGGAATTATTAACCTAATATATATAAAAATATATGGTTATTAAAATTAGTAAAAATGTTAGTATCTTAAAATAAATATTTTTAATATTTTAAGTTATTTCTACCCAATCGAAATTTTGACAAATATTCTATGTTTGATATATGCTCATTTTTGGTTTCATTTTGGTAATTTTATGAATTTGTTCTATCAATGGACAATCCACTTAACCCATTACCTACCAGTGATCTCATATGAGATCACTTAAAAATCACAAATTTCGTGACTATCTGTCAGTATTTACACATATCTAACCTTTTTGCTATATCTATTAGATATATTTCTCTGATATCTTGCTTATTTCTATTTAAAATGTTATTTTGATCATTCCAGTGTGTTTCTAAGGCTGTTTTATGCTAGAAAACAAAGTTCCAAAAGAAAATTTTAGTTTATAGAATTATGGGAGGTAATGGGTTAATCTCTTCCACAAAATCCAACAACAAATTCTTCTCCCAAGAATTTCTCTCAAGCTTTATCGAATAATTATAACGTCAAACACTATATAGTATTTGTATATGTTAGTTATTTACCATTTTATACAATAGAGTTAAAATTTATTTCTTGTATTTTTATTTATTTAATTCTATAGTTAAAAGAGTTAATTAAACTTTAATTTGTTCAGTTAGCTCTTTTACACTCCATAATTCGAAAAAATTGTCCAACCTAGCCGGTTTTTACTACAAAATAACTTGTTAGTTATGAGTAGCATTTTAATACGTGTTTCGGTGCGACGCAATTGTGTGATCATGGTAGAATCACGAACTATTCAGTCCGATTTACACATTTTGACCGAAACAACATTTTGACTGGTTGCTGATTTACGTATTTGTTGCTGTGTATTCACGTTTCAGTCGTTATGTGGATTCCGGATTTAATTAGAAGATTGTGCAAGTGATTTTGTTAAGTGGTTACTTTACTTATCTGGTTATCATTCAATGACAATGTTGCCATATCCGATTATTAATACGATATTCTTCTATTATTCATGGTTATTATTTGTTTTCTTAACATATTTTCTGTGTTGTGTTTAACAATAAATCGAATATTAATTTTGTTCAGTCAGATAACAGAATCAGGTTCAAATCTATAGATCAGTCCCAGATCAGCGTAAATTATTAGGTAAAAAGTTCCATCAATAAATTCATATAGGCAATAGGAGTTAGGAGTATCATTTGGATCTAGATTTATTTGATACTTTTACGTTTAACATTAATAAATACATATACACATAAGTATTTTAAGTTAGGACTATCATTTTTATCTAGACCTATTTGGTTCTTTTAACAGGAACCAAACACATTGACTCCGAATCGATTAAATTATTGAAAATTCTGAATTTTTAATCGATTTTTGAGGATTTTTTCAAAGCATAGTTTTTAAAAAAAGAATTTATTTCGATTTACTAGTTTGAATAATAAAACATTGAAAATAATTTGCGATTTATTTATTATTACATATATGATCATGTTGACAAATGTTATTTTTATTCTTAATTTTTCCGTGATTGTTGTTATATATATTTCCTTCCATTCTGTCATTTTTCTCCCATAATATTTGCAGCATTTAAGTGAGATTATTAAACAATTTATCAAAAATATAAATTTCTTTTGTAAAAAAATTATAAATATCCTCAAAAAATAGTTTTTTACCATATCGATAATTTTAGGAATGATTCAAAGATAAAATCATGTGCTTTTCGTAAAATGTTTAATATGTGATAGTAAAAAATTTAGATGTTTGATTTAAATAAAGGATTTTTAGAAAAAGGATAATTTTTTATCATCCTCCATACGCTCCAAACCTACCTCCAACTGTCTTCCATTTCTTCCTCAATTGCAACAACTTTTTTAGATGAAAACAAGTGAATTCCGATGATGCCATAAGAATGGCCTTCCAGGAATTTATAGACTCTCACCCACCAAATCTTTATTCAAATGACCTCAACAAGCTGCCTGTCACATGTCAAATCTGTGTCGATATTATGGGTGCATAGTTTGATGAATGACATAAATATTTGTATTGGTAAATTATGAATAAACTTTGTTTTTAGTTTTACAAATTTCAAACTTGACAACCTTGGGAAATATATAAATAATATTTTTTTTATTTTTTGCAAAAATTTTTCTATTGATTTATATATTACTAAATGTAAGACTGATTTTATTTACTGTAACGTTTATTAACTTATAATTATCATTAATTTAAACTGGTGACTAAACAAATAATAATGTCTAAATAAATTTGTTTAAAACAAACAATCTTCTGATTCAACATGAGAAATTTGTCATATACTTGAAGAGAAAATATGTTTACCATATGTTTGAAGCATTATTACTAATAAACGAATCTTCCGAATTATATTTGTGCATAAAAATATTTATTTATATTTGAATTTAAAGTTTCATTTAGCACATAGATGTAAATGTTCGTTATAATTCTTGTTTGCAAAAGAGTTTATCAACCTTCGTGGTTGTTGCGTTCAGAAGAATAATTATCTTTCCGTACTTTCAAACGATTGTCTCTCTGTCTTTGTTTTTATGGATGACCACGTTTCATCATTCGTATTTGTTGCGAATTATATAAACTATGATATGTACTATGTATAAGAACCTTGGCGTAAGCTTT
>MQRK01234485.1:1361-16083 GCA_001938485.1 Girardia tigrina
TAATAAATAATCACAATTTAATTAATAAATATTCACGAATTAAATAATAAATATTCGCAAATTAATTAATAAATATTCGCAAATTAATTAATAAATATTCACAAATTAATTAATAAATAATCATGAATTAATTAATAAATATTCACAAATTAATTAATAAATACTTGTAAATTAATTAATAAATACTTGTAAATTAATTAATAAATATTCATACATAATCACAAATTAATTAATAAATAATCACAATTTAATTAATAAATATTCACGAATTAAATAATAAATATTCGCAAATTAATTAATAAATATTCGCAAATTAATTAATAAATATTCACAAATTAATTAATAAATATTCGCAAATTAATTAATAAATATTCACAAATTAATTAATAAATAATCACAATTTAATTAATAAATATTCGCAAATTAATTAATAAATAATCACAATTTAATTAATAAATATTCACGAATTAAATAATAAATATTCACGAATTAAATAATAAATATTTGCAAATTAATTCAAAAATAATCACAAATTAATTCATAAATAATCACAAATTAATTTATAAATAATCACAAATTAATTAATAAATATTCACAAATTAATTAATAAATATTCACAAATTAATTAATAAATAATCACAAATTAATTGATAATTGTGTTCAATAATTGTCAATATTATAACATTTTTGTTTGTGTTTTATCAATTAGGCGTTGCAATTTGGGACTGGAATAAACACAAACTATCGTTCTGATTTTGACAATTTTCCAAATCGTTTTGACAATTTATCAAATGGTTTAATTTTCTATTAATTTTAAATGACTGAAAATTTTGTGTAATAATTAAAAAAATTATTAAATTAAAAAGTAATTTATTAAATGTATGTTCCTTTTAAAAATTAATTAAAATCAATGTATCTTTAAATAAGTTATTTATATCCAATCAGAATATTGATCTTCTGATAAGAACGATACATCTTGAAAATATATAATAACTAACAAATATAATTGTTGGTGGTGGAAGAATTTTCAAAACGTGTATGATAATCGATAACCAACCAAAAGCTGATATTTGAGATGAAATTTCTCACACTCATTGTAATCCACTCAATCATGTTTCCATTACTTTGTTTTCATTTTTGAATTTGTTTTCTTATCCACTAGCCACACTATTAATTAACCTAATGAGAATAAAATTGAAAATAAAGCTTTTTGCATATTATCCATTTTCCAGTAATCTACAACGTTTTATCACTCAACTACAACTTTAAATCAGTTGCAATAAAATGTAAAGAAATAAAATTAACAATGCCATTTAAAGGATTAATTTATTTACTTGTGCATCTGGAGGATTGTTATATTTACATGTGCAATTAAAAAGATTAATTTATTATATTGTCCAATTATAAATTAATATTCAAGTATAAAATTTTGCTTGATTTTATTTTTTGGGGCTATTATTCAATAACATTCAATCAAAATTCTGACATTTTTTTGTGATTTTTTCACTGGAAATTTAGTTTTTTGTCCAAATTGATTAACCTCAACAGAAAAAATAATAACATATGATAATATATTTTATTAAAAATTCTTTAAATAAGTATTTCTTTGTCTCAAAGTTAAGTTACTAGAAAAAAAGATTATAAATTAATATCACTTAATTATTTTGAATTTCCTTTCAGTGAATGAACCACGGGACTTTTAGCGAAGTTTGTGTTAGAAAACAATCATTGGACATGTTTCATAAATCATCTACAACAATGATAATTTACGAAAAATGTTATTGAATGTTAATTAAGATAAATGTAAACTAATTTTAAGCCCAACACATCTCATCAAATAGTACAAGAAAATTATTAGAGGACCTATTCTGAAGGATGTAAAGTATATAATAACAACATTTATAAGAATATATATATAGTATCAAAATGATTTCAATAACATTTAAATTACATTGAAACAAGTTGTAAAACGATATCTAATAATCACATTTACTAATCTAAATATTGAAATTAACCATTTAACTTTATTTTACCAATTCATTAGGTGCTGCTTTTACTCACTTATCAGCAAATACAAAAGTAAAAATCCAACTATTTTGCTTATTATATGATAAAATACGGGTCATATGAATTTCAGCTATTTTATTTTTAGTTTATGTAATTATTCAGTAGAACAACAAAATTTTAAATCAATACAATATTTTTCTAGATTAATTTTATTTTTTAAACTTTCTCGAAATTAATTGTAATTAAAAAATAATTAAAATATGATTGGTAAATTGATTAACGATTTCTTGTAGGTTACCTGGATAGACATACTTATGTTCTGTGATTTTATGTCATATAAAACCACGTGATCAATATTTAAAATTAAATTTATGTCAGACAAAACCATTGAGTAGAAAATTTAAGCATAAAATTTTAATGAAGTAATTTTCACTGATAATTAAAAAAATAGAGGATCTAATAATCAATCAATAAAATATTATTTTACGAATATTATAAAAAAACCTGGGTTACATTCAAATATTAATTTATAATCTTTTTTTCTAGTAACTTAATTTTGAGACAAGGAAATATTGGGTTTAAGAATAAGTTTACCACCGTTTTTTGAAAAATTTTGTCGACTTGACACTCTATTTCAATGGTCTAAAAATCGTCAAAAATTAATCTGAATAAAAATACAAAATACACCATTTTCTAGAGCAAAACTAGAGCTTTCAAATAACATATAACATTACATCAAAAAATTTGATTTAAATATTAAATTGATTAAAAATTCAAAAAACGCTGGGAACTTATTCCTCAACCTAATACTTATTTAAAGAATTTTTAATAAAATATATTATCATATGTTATTATTTTTTCTGTTGTGAGGTTAATCAATTTGGACAAAAAAACTAAATTTCCAGTGAAAAAATAAATTATTTATTGATTATTGTTAAACAAATTAAAGGGAAATTCGTAAGTAAAAAAGCAATTCCATTCAGATTTTCAAGATTTTTTTTAATTATCAAAATTTGAATTGGTTTGTTAGTTTTTGGCGCTATTTGTGCTAGGCTAGATTATTATTAAATCGATTAAATCTTCGTACTCCCAACCACGAAAAATTATTCTACAAGTTTCTTTGAACCATTATTTCTTCAATGCGTTTTTAAAAAAAAACTTTCTTAAATTTTATTTTCATTAAAAGTGCAATAACTGTTATCTGTATGTTAACAGTTAAATATTTTATAACTAAATATTCAATATTTTCAATACTGTAGAGGGAGTCGCATTGATTGTAAGATTTTATCATCAATGGTCCTGTTATGAGAACTAATATTTGACAGAACATTTATTAGATTCACGTTTCTTATCGTTTTTATGATGCTCAATAGCATTGATAAAATTATTTAAAATTTGCAATAATTAAAATTAAAAATTTGAATAATAAATCTAAATTTAAATAAATTAATTTCAGATTATAAGAATTAAAATATTAATCATCCATCTGAACAGGAGAGGCACAATCCCAAATCAACACACAACATTTAAACATGCAAACACTACACAAAACAATTATACACACCATATTCCTTATCAAATCAAAATCTACCGGTATTTTTTTTTAATCGGAAACAATTTAAAATTATTTATATCGATTTTACTGTGTAATCACTTTCTTTGTCGATCAATATTACTAACATTTTACTTTCTTAGATTAATTTTTAAAATGATTAAATTTAACCAAAAACATATTTGCATTTTTAAATGAGTAAAATAAATTTAAATAAAAACAATTTTTGTCTTTGTAAAGAGTAGGGAACAGTGTCCATTGGTTCATTGGATGGATATTGATTTGTTATTCCCGGAAAATATAAAATAACAACAGCACATTTAGAAATATTGAGTTTTTGTATCAAACTTTTATTCATTTTATTTTTTAAGCTATTTGATCCTTAAATATGAGACAAACCTTAAAAATATTAAAAAAACCTTATGTATCAACTTTCTTAATAAATTTATTCATCTTCTATTTTCAAGGTCAACCGATTCTTTCGGAAACACCAGTTTGTTCAACAGATGCATTTGATGCTTTCTCATCTAAATATTTTTCATTAAATAATGTCCCGTAGACATCATGCTTCGCTATATGTCATTTATTACTGTCAAGAGAAATTCCTGTCGCATTTATAGAATTTATTATATTTTCCGATGATACAGCAATTATATGAATTTCTAACCCAAGAATTGACCTTGAGCCTGTCAGATAATTTCTATTTTCAAAGACACTAAATCTTTAAATTCCTTAAAAATTTCAATATTCTTTTAAAGATATGGTGTTGATTCGCCCGGAATAATGACCATTAAAATGTTCTTTGACCGCCTGGGAAATGTAAAATCTACAAGAATCCCAAATGGACTTGTATCAAATCTAGGAAATATTAAATCAATCCAATTTTCATTTTAATCTGACGCCTGATCTTTTCCACTGAATAATCAAGGTCAGGGCCTTTTTTCCATTACGAAATCACCTCTTTCTTAAATTCTATAGTAAATGTTTTCCTTTACATAAATATGGATTATTAAGAACATTTTACTGACGCCTGATCTTTTCCACTGAATAATCAAGGTCAGGGCCTTTTTTCTATTACGAAATCACCTCTTTCTTAAATTCTATAGTAAATGTTTTCCTTTACATAAATATGGATTATTAAGAACATTTTACTGTTCTTAGCTTATTAGAAATTCTTCTAATTTTACTTCTGACCTCTAAAAATATTAATTAAAAAATAATAATTTGTACCATTTCTCAATAAATTCCAAAATAATAAAAATGTCATCAAATTATTAAAAATGCATTTAATTTAAATTTTACTAAAAAAATATTAAACTTAATTTTAATTGTGAAATTAAAAATATGAACTTATCAAATGATTATTTTAATTATGTTCGAATAGTCAATCACTTTAAATTTAATAAAAAATACCAATTTCCATCTGGGTGGGAGAATCACCATTCTAAATTCAACATACAGCATCACTACATTTACACATTCAAACAATTTAAAATATTCCTCACAATGGATAATTATAAAATTAAAAATATATTATTGAATTCCTATTTGAAATACATTAATGGATGCGAGAGTTGGACAAAATAAATCAGAAGAGTATGGATAGACTTAGGGCGTTTGAAATGAAGTGCTACAGGAGAATGCTGAATATCACGTGGAAAGAAAAGAAGACAAATGACTTTGTTTGGGGGAGAGTGACAGAAATACTAGGTAAAAGACCGGAATCAATAGAAGAGATCATCAAGAGAAGGAAGCTGAAATTCTACGGTCATCAAATAAGAAAACAAGCACTAGCAAAGGTTATGATTGAGGGAAGAGTGGAAGGAGAAATACCAAGAGGAAGATCAAAGATGCAATGGATGGACGATTTAAAAGAATGGACTGGACTGAGTATGGAATGTCTGAGAAAAGAAACTACAAATAGAAAGATGTGGCGGAGGCTTGTTTATAATTGGGTGCACCCACGGCCCATCGGCTAAGGTGAAAATAAGAAGATTTCAAAGGAATTTTTTATTAAAACTTTTATAGGGACACTACTAAGTAGTGTCCTCATTTTAAAAATTAGAGACACTATTAGGATATTTGATATCCTTTATATTAATTGTAAAATTTCTTTTTGAATCTGAAAGATAAAGATGTGTCTATCTCGATATAAAACTATTGTCATTTTCTATCTCTTAACCCAAATTATGATTTCTAAAAAGCGTAACTGTTTGAACATGTAACGGAAATATTATATTTTTTACGCGATATATTTCGGTGGATTTTCCACCATCTTAATATGATAAACTTGTGTAATAGATGATTAAATACTTTCAACCAAGTGAACATTACTTGATGGATTAAGTGAATTCTGTCCTTCTTTTGTATTTGTTTTCGTGTCATCTTGTGTCAACCCGCTTCCCATGATGCTATCGAGTTGAAATTTTCACGTATCGATTGAACGTTCTTTCCAAATCCTCATGCACTTTCCCGAGTCGTTCCAAATGGGTTTCGATTGTCGTATGAGACGTCCCTAATGTCTCTGTCGTTTCTCGGCTGGTCAGACTCTGCCAGTGTTGTTTGTCGTTTCTTGCCATTCTTCTTATTATCTTCCCTTCTGTCAATGGAATTTAGAAATTCCTGTTTTTGAAGGCCTTCTACTCAGTCGATTTTCTCCCAAAAAAAACTTTTGATCATGTTAAAAGTATGCCCCTAAAATTACACAACTAAAAAGTACGCCCCTAAAATTTCACAACTAAAAAGTATGCCCCTGAAATTACACAACTAAAAAATATGCCCCCGTGTAATAAATACAATAAAAACACAATACAAAATTATGAAATTTATTCATCATTAAAGTAATTTTTCAATAAATTCATCAATTTTTCAAAAGAATCTCCAGAAATGTTGTCTCGCCATATAAACTTCATATCCTAGAGCATTTAAATTGGAATATGCTCTCCATTCAAAACTGTGAATAGTTGTATCCGGCAATAATACTTCACAGATAATGGGTTTCAAAATAGCCGCAGATCTGTTTGGAACCACTCGCATTATATCTCTCGCCGGAGTAAAAGATGTATCTACGATACCAAATACCAATACCTGATGGTTAGCAACTCAGCAACGATGATATTTTTGTTTGTGGCAAAAAGACTTTCATCGATTTGACAGATTACATTTTCGCCGCTCAGTTTTACAGGATTAGCTTCAAAATATTTAAAAGTGCCTTTTCTTATGGTTTTGAATATTTTAAATATTTCATTGCTCCATATGTAGAGCAAATCTATCCATGTTTGAAAACTGATTCTGGAAATGCCCAAAAAAGAATTAGTTCTAATTGACAAAGTTGTTTTGTAATTTTAACACCTCTTATTTTGGCATTTCCAGACATATTGGTTTATAACACTTTGCTTAGCTGTCCAGGTCATTACCTCGCCGCAACTGCCACACTTCATTGATGATTTCAAAATCCCCTTTGTTTTAAAAAATGCTATCGTATCTTGTAAATCAGCATTCATTAGTCTTCTTATGATTGTTTTATACGTACTAAGTGACATGATCCAAAAAATATTTATGAACATTAAAATAAATAAGATGTATTTATAATGAGATATAATTACACAACTAAAAAGTACACCCTTAAAATTGCACATCTAAAAAACAAGATCCAAAACTCTTTAAGGCCTCAGAATCACAACTAGTAGAACAGAAAATTAAATTTTTTTATATCCATTCTTCATACAGACGGAATTCTACTTTGACAACAAAGATTTTAAAATTAAAAAAAAATTTTATTAAAAAAACACTAAAAATTAATAAAATTCGACAAATAAAAAATCGTTTTTGGCGTACTCAATAGAAAGAAGGGTTTTTTAAATGAGTTCTAATTGTTTTTGACAACAACAATTTAAAATTATAAAGCGAATGCGGTTACATTTCTGTTTATTGATTCCGTAATGATCACGAGTTGTTATTGTCTGCATTTGATTGAAGGGCAATTGGAGATTTCGAATATAAAAACGTGGAAGGAAAAGGCCCCACAGAGCAGCTCGTGTCCCCGGAACCAGAGGTCACTCATATTGACCGCGACAATGCACGTGATGAGCTGCTAGTGCTCGCCTGTGACGGTATTTGGGACGTGATGACAAACGAGGACATCTGCCAATTTCTCCAACACAGAACACGCTGTACCGATGATCTAATGAAAATCTGTAACGAAACGATCGATACGTGTTTATATAAAGCAAGTTTTCCTATTGATTATTCTGCGTGTTTATTTCTGTAAATCTCAACAATCGATCAATCTCCAATCAATCAGGGTAGTCGAGACAATATGAGTATTGTGCTGGTGGCTTTTGAAAACGCACCGAAACTCGATGAATCGCTTGAAAGCACAGATCGCGAGCTCGACAAAACACTACACGAAGAAATCAAGGGTTTATTTATTGATTATCGATTTTATTCCAATTCTAAATTTGCAGAGTTTCTAACGAAATGTGATGATGCCGATCTGAATTCGGTCGTGAATCATATTCAAAACCTGAAACATCTGAAATTTCCGCCTGGTGGTATACATTCGAAGTGAGTTTCTAATCGATTTGCACGACACCAATATCGGATTGATTATTGTGTAATACGCAGGAGACATCTGATAGACAAATGCTACTCGGAATTATCAAAAAAAGATGAGAATTCAAGAAAAGTAGTCTTATAAAGATGTTAATAAAAATAATAAAACAATTTTTGCTAAATTAAATTCGCGTTCTCTTTTGATTAAGAAAAATTAAATTGATTCTTAAAAAGATATTGTTGTTTTTGTCTGAGTGATTATTTGGTGTGTGTGCGTGTGCGTAAATGCGTGTATGGTTTGTGATTTTGATTGATCGTTTTATTGATATTTTTTTATTATTTTCTTTTTAATTTTTTTAGGCAAATGCTGATGGCTCTTGTTAAAATTAGCGGTCAATTTTTGATCGATTGTTTTCAAATGACAGTTAAATATTCATTACGTTTGTAGACTTTAATTCATAATGGAACCAGTACATATTCAAATATGCTGGACTGTATTGATCAAGTTTTTCATGTATTTATATCAATATGATGTTTCATGTGATTGTGACTCTAAATCATTTCGAGTGTCGAAATAATAAAAAAAAACAACCAGCAAAAATAGTTTAAAAATACGTGCTGAGAAAAGAAAAGCTTTAGAAAAAGATTTTTTTTTTATATTTGTAAAATCACCGAAATCAAATGTATATACAAACACGCGAGCAAATGATATTATTTCACTAGAAAATAGTTTTCATTTAATCAGTATCCGATTATCACGAGTAATTGTTCCAGTTTCTCGATCTTTCACACGCTTCTTTCCATTTGTGGAACTTTCTGTCCAACATGTCTGATATGTGGTAATCTGGGAAAAATACTGAATTCGTCCGGCAAACGTCTGACAGTTCGATGAAAGATTTCCAAACGCCTTAATTAATTAACAAATATTAATTTTTTCTATCAATCAATGTCAATTAGATAATTGCCTATGTGTAAACCGGCCAAATAAGCCGCTCCGCAACAACTGGCCTCGTTTTCTGTGAACGCTTCGATTTTTAATTTTGTGATGTTTGATAATCGTTGAAGAATCCATTTGTTTTTCGCAACGCTGCCGTTAATTCGAATTGATTTGAGTTTTATTCCTGTGTTAATGACGAGTGTTATTTTAATAATTCCATAATGACTTCTTATACCGGTTTCTTGTTGAACTGCGTCGAGAATCCATCTAATTGACATTGGAATCGCTTCTATCACAGCAAAAACAATTGATTCTTTCAATGTAGTTGGATTCAATCCTATTAACATTCCGCTCGCGGTAGGATCGTTGATTGGCACTTGTAAACCCATGAAAGCAGGCACAAAGTGGACGTCACTTATTTCATCTTTTATACGATGATTATTTCAAGTTTAAAATTATAATAAAAAAATACTCTGTGAGTGAGAGTAGAGAATTTTCTCCAATTCTTCATACGTTTTGAAAAATTCTGCATTGAAAATTGTTTACAATAAAATACAATAAAAATAGTAACGTTTATAAATTTATGTGAAAGTAAGTGTACCATAAGTATCTCACGCTGAATTTAGATAATTGAGTCAGTACAACATAATATTTATTTAATAATAATCCATTGATACACGTCTATAAAAGTATTCATCAAGGGTCGTTTTTAAACTTAATAGGATATTCCGAAACGATTCTAAATTTCTTGATCTTGTAAGGTCAATTTTTGTCAATATAAAGTCATATTTCTAATTTATCTGTTTAACATTGTTATGACCTACAAGAATGAGTGTTGCTATAAATAACAATATATGAGTACTACTTAGTTGACACAAATTGATCTTTGAAATTTTTTACAAATTGATTTTTTAAAGGCATTGATTGTAAAAATTACTCTTAAATATTTTATTCGTCAATCAATTCTTGTTTCCCTCACTTTGTAAGCATCTAAACCTCAGTTAAAATTATCAATAGTCTCGAAGTAACTATAAGTTTTTTAAAAATGAAATAACTTTTTCAAATGTAATTAAAAAATATTGAATTAACCTTGTTTTCCAAGTGTGTTATATGGTATTTTTTGATCTCTACTGTCAGATAATTCATTTATTTTCGAATGTCCTAATTAGTTTTTAATAATATTTAATAATTAAAAAATCATTCAAAGCAATAATTTTCTTAATTATCCTTTTCTATTATTGTCAAACTTTAGCTTTTTCTAAGCAGTAAAACTGACATTTTTATCTAATAAATTTAAAGTATTATATTCATATTTTAAGTACTGCGTTTTACGATTTTAGTGTAATTTAAAATCTCGTTAAGGAACGGAAATAAAGTCAATCAAATCAAAAAGAACAAGAAAATTCTTTGGTGTTTGCTACACCTATTCCATATCTAAACTATAAATTTCCTTTTAGCAAGATTTAATATCTTTAACTTCATTTTGATTTCGTTGACATAACATATTTTATATTCTTCACTCAAATTTCATGAATAATATTGTTTCTCTGTGAAATCAGCCAAATAACTATTTTATCGCTCGGTAATATATTTAATTCATATTTGTTAGGAATATCACAAATGATACAATTTATGTCAAATAGATTATTATAATGAGTGAAAAAAGTAAAAGTAAAAATTATTTTTAAAAAAATTTATCAGTCTGTCAAATTTTGGAGAGTTTTGAGGACGATTGAGGTGAATGTTAGTCTAAATCCTAAAAGAAACATGGAAGTTAGAAAGTTTTCACATAAATAATTTTCACAAAGCAATAATTTTCTTAATTATCCTAGTGTGTGTTTCACGTGTGTTTCGTGAATTCCTAGTTACAGTGTGTTTGATGGAAAAAGAAATGATGTTAAGAAACTACTGAAAGAAAAGTTAATAAGTTTGAAATCACACGGAGAGAGCTCAAGTAGATTAAGTGTGGACAACACTGTGAAGAACAACCTGGAGAGTATTGTATCTTGGTGATTACTTCTACACTTCTTGTCAGTTCAGATGCGAACAAAGTTAATACATGCATGTCAAGAAAATCCAAACCTGTATGATACTCTTGGTTGTAAGAATTTTAATAATATTATAACGTAGAATGAAAGACCACTGACACCTTATGTTCCCAACAATAAGTGAGTCTGGACAACAGGGTTTTTAAGAGAAAAATTCAAAGAAAATGCTTTGTTCGTAATTATCTCAAAACTGTCTCACCAAGTTTATTTGGGGAAACTAAAGTGTGATTAAACTTACCTTCACCCACGGACTTATCGACTCCCCCTACTACTGCGCACCGGGAGATGATATTAGAACATTGCAATAGAAGCCTAAGAACTATTTCTATCTTCTGCATGATATCAATACTCACCGAATTATGGATATAAAAACCAAACATTTTGTACTCGTTTCACTTTAACTGTGCAGCCCTGACTTGGCTCTAAGTGATTTCCTGATGAAAGATCGAGTCAATAGATGATTTAAAGAGACTAGCGCAATCTTCTTTTCTATGAAAATAATGTTATTTTCATTGAAAATTGACTTTTTCGATGGAGTATCGCTTGAGGAAGTACTTGACAATATGTGGCAATATAATATTAAAGAGTAAATTTGTCCATGTACCCACATGGTTTGCTTGTTACGATAACACAGTTTCATTGTTGTAGCATTTTTATTCCTGCCGTGTAAAACGTCTGTGAACATTATACAAGTACCATGTATTTTAACAAGTCATTAACAAAACAATAAACAAATTACACGACATGAACAAAAACAAGAATTAGTTAAACGAATCTCTTTCCTCCACGACATTTACTTTCTTAATTCTAACCAGAACTTGTTGTCGAATATGGATGATAATTCTGCACTGTGATATTGATCTACCAGACCCTGGTTTCATTTGTAGAGATCCGCATTCACGTATCTGATGATAAAGACCAGTATGAATATTGGGACTAATTCTAACAGATAACACAATGCGATTTGTAGTCTGTCGCGCTCAGAAATTTCATCACCTAGTCTTCGTACCATTGTAAAGAAAAAGTGGTTGAACTAAGCTATCACTGTTAATTAGAGCTGCTTGAGTCTTGCTCACTGTTTAGATATGACAAAATATATCCTATCGTGAATGCTAAAAACTCTACCAAAACTCTTCGGTCAGAAGAATATTTTAATCTTCTATTGTATTATGAGTTTATTGAGAAAGTCATCTAAAATGAAAGAATTATAAGGCTGTCATGCTATCAATATATTGAAATGATAAAGTTTATACTGTTGCTGGCCTTCCTAATGGTTGTCTATAAATAGATTTCTTAGAAATGATATTGCATGAAGCGTTTTTTTATTTCACTATTATTCATTATATTGCTAAGCATGATATTACGAAAGGAGCTTACGGACTTTGAGAAGGGCGTCATCTATTGTTGCCATCTGTGCAACAAAACTCAGAGTGAAATTGCAAAATTAACTGGTCACCCCAAATCAACAATCGATTCATTTCTCCGAAAGTATCGCAGCACGTACAGTCATGTGAACAAGGAGCGATCTGGCCGATTGAAATGTTTGGGCACTCGTGACCAACGACAGCTTGTTCGACTTGTGAAGCAGACCCGGCGCATGCCCTTGGCGCAGATCCCTTCTGAGTACACTGTAGGCCACACACAGACAAGGATGTCTAACGTTCGCCGAAATCTGCATTCCTTGGGTTTCTACGGGAGAGTATGTGCAAGAAAATCATTTATTTCAGAAGCCATTCGCATGTGACGTCTTCGTTGGTTCAATGCCAGACGTATCTGGACTCCCCCTGATTGGCAGAAAATTATATGGAGCGATTAGTCCAGTTTTACGCTCTTCCATTCCGATGGACGACAATTTGCATGGCGGCACAGTGATGAACGATTCCATCCTGATTGTGTTCTTCCAACAGTCAAGTACGGCGGCGGCTACATAATGTTTTGGAGTTACTACACAGTCAATGGTACTGGCCAATTGATCAAGTGTACTAGCAACATGAATTCCATGGAGTACCGAGCAATCCTTAAACATGAACTGCTTCCATTCCTCCCAGACATTTCCGATATGCTCTTCCAACACGATAAGGCACCAATCCATACGTCGCACGTTATTAAGCATTTCTTCGAAACAAGTGGCATAAATGTACTGGAATGGATGCCACAAAGCCCCGATCTGAATCTAATCGAATTCCTTTGGGATGATGTAGAACGAAACGTTCGTAAAATGCAGGTGTTTCCACGGAATGCCACTGAATTGGAACTTCAGTTGCGAGAAGAATGGGCAAATATTCCTCCTCAGCTCCTGAAAAAATTGGTCGATTCTATGCCAAACTGTGTAAGAGCACTCATAAGAGCTAAAGGAAACTGTACTAAATACTAATTTTTCTATTGCCTCACCTGTATTCTGCATTCTATCTGGGTTTAAATGTTATAGAATTCATTGCGACCATTAAGAAGTATGAAAAACCTACTGACCGAAGACATTTGGTAGGGCAGGGTACGATGGTCCTTTGAACAACAGTATGTGCACAGACGTTTTTCGCAACAAGATTGAATTATATATCAATTTAAGTGTTCATGTTTTTTAAGCTAACAATTTAACCAAAAACTGACTACCTAGATTTTTTAACCAATTAATAGTGGAACCGGTTGATGGATGGTAACCCTCGACAAAATATGTCGTAGTTGTTTTAGTTTTCCAACCGATTTCTGGGAAGAGACCTTTCATCGAAACATGCGGATAATTTCCTGTGTTAATATTAAGAAAAGAGCCGGTTCCCAGAGTGACCTTTCCTTCTCCTTTATTGAAGCATCCGACACCGACTGTGGCAGCTTGTGAATCACCTATTATACAACAAATAGGCACTGAAAGACCTGCACCAAGAAAATTTGTACTGGTACAACCAAAATTGTCACTATTAATATAATTAGTTGAGTAAATTAATATTCTGAAATCGTTACATAGTATTTTTGACCTTTGGTAATATTTCTTTTGGAATATTTAATAAATTAATTAAAGTGTCGCTCCAGGTGCACTGTACAATAAGATCATATTACATAAATAAAAAATCGATAAATACAGTGAATGGGTCATATATTCCTGTAACACTGGCACAACTAGCATCTGTGGAGAATTCTTTACCTTCAGTTATACACCACAATATCCATGTTTCAATACAACCGTAACATATTTCTCCATTTTTTGCTCGAGCATATAACTAGTAAGGTACAATAAAAACATTAATCACTTTAATATGTAATACCTGAGGATCTGATTGTAATAGGTCATATAGTCTGATGCTGACAAGAGAACTTTTAAAATTTAAAATACTGGCAGCCAGATATCTAGTGTTTCTGGTTAATAAATAAGCTAATCGGCTGCTGTGATTTAGGATCTGAAGAATGAAAACATTATTTCTGGAGAAAAAATGTAAATCATAATTCCCAATACAAATTTAAATATTAAATTTTATTTATGCATTATTAAATTTCGGTACTATTAGTTTACTTTAAAATTTGACTTAAATGATATTTCTTTTTCACTTGTTAACCCATTAACACTAGCTTTTTCTGTTTTTTTATTTTAAATCGATTTTTTCCGGTTTTTGATATATTGTTTCCGACACATCT